>JAJOOS010006081.1:0-46520 GCA_029582725.1 Solanum chiquidenum | reverse complement strand
TGACTAGCCAACAAATAAAATAGCACACTCTACCTTGTTTATGATAGGCACCCTTGGCTCAAGATACAACTCCTGACTAGCCAACAAATAAAATAGCACACTCTACCTTGTTTATGATAGGCACCCTTGGCTCAAGATACAACTCCTGACTAGCCAACAAATAAAATAGCACACTCTACCTTGTTTATGATAGGCACCCTTGGCTCAAGATACAACTCCTGACTAGCCAACAAATAAAATAGCACACTCTACCTTGTTTATGATAGGCACCCTTGGCTCAAGATACAACTCCTGACTAGCCAACAAATAAAATAGCACACTCTACCTTGTTTATGATAGGCACCCTTGGCTCAAGATACAACTCCTGACTAGCCAACAAATAAAATAGCACACTCTACCTTGTTTATGATAGGCACCCTTGGCTCAAGATACAACTCCTGACTAGCCAACAAATAAAATAGCACACTCTACCTTGTTTATGATAGGCACCCTTGGCTCAAGATACAACTCCTGACTAGCCAACAAATAAAATAGCACACTCTACCTTGTTTATGATAGGCACCCTTGGCTCAAGATACAACTCCTGACTAGCCAACAAATAAAATAGCACACTCTACCTTGTTTATGATAGGCCATTGGCTCGAGATACAACTCTTAACTAGCCAACAAATAAAATAACACATACTCTACCTTGTTTATGATAGACACCCTTGATTCAAGATACAACTGCTGACCAGCCAACAAATAAAATAGCATTCCGGATGAAAACAAAGCAACTTTGATTTAAAGGTCGCTCTCTTAGGTCAGTGATAAAATGCATTATTGTCATAATGGTGACATTGATAGTGACCAAGCCTAAGTAAAGTTGTCGGTGAGAAATGAAATCGCCTGTTGATGGGCCACTTACAACCAGTGTTTTCAAAGGCGTTTCGGGGCAGCAAGTCCCCCAGTGTTTTCAAAGGTGCTTTTGGGGCGAGCCTCCAGGGGTACGCACTATAATTTGGGCAGTGAGTCTCAGGCATTTTATGCAACAATCCATGTTATAATATTCTGTAGGTTCCTCATTACAACACATATTCAGTGTAATTTCACAAGTAGGGTCTGAGAAGTTTTCTGTATGTTCGGGATTATGAAAATATTTATATTTTTTGCTGTCCAAAAAGAACACAAACTATGGTCACAATCCAATGTACTAGTTTAAACCTTCATGCATCCACTTAGTGCATAGAGTCATCATCAACAGCTTGAAGCTTAGAATAATATATAACTAGGAGCACGGTAAAGTAAGTCTCAAGTCAACATTTTCACCTAGCTGGAGTGCAAAAAACATGTAATCTAGAGAAAGATTAGTTACAAAATTACTCCAGATTTTAAGCAGCTAGATACAAGTTCTTGAGCAACGACCAAGCGTGGAACTAACATCTCTAATTCATCTTCAAAGTAGCAGAATGAAGACGCTAAAGAAAATACATATCTATGTATATGGCTTGCAAAAACATCCCCGCCTAAGATTGTAGAGCATGCCACCACCCTCCATCTACAAGCAATTATCTGAGCATCAAGAACACAGTAATTAGCTGACCACCATTCAAAAGAAAAGGGAAAAGGCAGCAGAAATGGAAAAAACAATCGTCTCATATGCACACCAATTAACTTCATATGTAATGTTTTATAGCTCATTCAGAAGTGCCCATCTGCAGTTTTAACGTAACAGCTAGTTTAACACAGACATGACTCGGAAAGATAGCCTCAATATTTGCCTTATTTCATAGTGAGTGAGTTTACATGAGTAACTTTTATAAGATATCGCAGAAATGAATAGCTCTGCATCAACTATCTCACCAAGACATAATTAATATTTATTCAGCAAAGACAGTCGAGTTCACAATCCCAGGAGAAACCCTAGTTCCCATCTCCTTGATTAGCCGAAGCCCTTCCGATCATTTTCAACTTCACTACATTGTTTCTAGCACAATTAAAGATTGAAGGGAAGCCACTAGCTCCTAGGAATTCTTAATTTCCCAGCATCTTAAGATCTTTTCAGGTTACGATTAGCCATGAAAAAGACTTCCACAAATTGCATGTCGAGGGGAGAGTTATCATAATGGAGAAACAAGATTTGAGGTAAACTAACTCAACGAGTCAAAATTTCCCCTCCCCTCGAAAACTCCAAACCACAAAGATTAAAGTAAATTTAAGGAACCTCGGAAAACCAGATACAATGAATTAACAGCTGCTAGAGGATCATACCATCAATAGTCAATACCTAATAATTGACAAATCCAACAAAGATGGTATATCAACTAATAAGGACACTTAAAAAGGAAAGGTTTTCGTATTTCTGGAAAGTAAAGATGCAAAGTTAATAACAATCAACAATGCCTCAATCCCAAACGAGGTTGGAAGTAAATGCCCTCCTTTTACATTCAAAGACTGCACACATAGATACATGGTGTGTTGCTCGGACGCTCCAAAAACGCAGTACTTTTGGAGGATCTCGCATTTTTGGGTTGTTACAGCAACATAGGATACATGCACAGGCACTTTTATGAATCTAAATCACATAGAATGAAGGGAAAAAAACAAGAAAGAGTCACTCACCATCTTCTGAACTGCGGTTTAGAGCGTTTAAGCTTCTCAAGGTGCACTTGTGACTCCATAATCAGCTTCATTCTCTGTATCTCCAAGTCCTTTGCAAATTGCATTCTTTGCTTCTCCAACTCAATCATTTGCCTCTGTTTTGCCTTTTCTACTCTTTCATATATCTCCGAAAACTTTCCTATTGACTCAGCTAGCATCTTATAACCCTCTACCAAACCCCCACTCTTCTTTCTCTTGCTTCTACAAGCAGCAATGGCCATAGCTGATGCTGCCACACTCGACGTCTCCGATTCCTCCTTCTCTTCGTCTGAATCATCAGACGCAGGCGCTGCTGCTGCTGCTGCCATGGCCGAGAAATTTCTCCGGGACACCGTGTATTCCATGGTTGCTGCTGGGCGCTTCGATCGGAGACCAACTGGAATGCCTAACAGTGGCGGAGGAGGTACCGGTGGCGTTCTCCATTGAAAAGGTGGCATTTCCGGGGTTGGCGTTCTCCATTGAAGAGGTGACATTTCCGGCGGTGGCGCTCTCCATTGAAGAAGTGACGTTGCCTGCGTAGGCGGCATTCTCCGTTGAGGAGGTAATGTTGCCGCCGCCGCCGGTGGCGAAACTTTCGCGGTGACGCCAATGAGAACGTTTAGGCTGCTGAAGAAAGGCCAAGCAGAGATATAACGACCGGGGGATTGAGATACTTTAGCCCTCTCAATCTTATACTTCTTCTTCAAGGTGTCAATACGATTTTTGCACTGTATATCCGTACGATACTGCTTTTTGGTATGGCCGTGCTGTGTGTTGACAGCATCGGCGACTTCCTCCCAGTGCTGGTGCCTGAGATTTCCCCGGTTAAGCTCCACATACCTGGAACCCCATGCCTCTATCAACGTATGAGTCGCTGCCTCTGACCAGCAATCTTCTCGAGCTGGAAAAACCGGCGTCCGAGCTGACACCGACGCCGGCGTAAGCATCGGAGGTGGAGGCAATGCTAGTAGCTTGTTGTCTTTACACGGCGGCGGAGACCTCGAATGCGACGGAGATGGAGAGTTGTTATTGGAGAAGGGAGGAGCTAAGTGGTCGTCGTCGGACATGGTACCGGAATGTGAAACGGCGGCAGCGTCGGCGGCGGAGGAATGAAAAATAGTTGAGGAATTAGGGTTAGAAGAAGTGATCGGTGAGGGGTTATCAGTATGGTTGTGTCGACGGAACATTGGGCGCCGACGAAGGTGGGGTGTAGTAGACTGTAGTGGTATGTAAGGGACTGTTTGGATTTTGAGCTAATGGGCTTTGCTATAACTTTTTTTTTTTGGAGGGAACGAGAAAACAATTTTATAATTTTTGTGGGGATAATAATTCATATTCTCTCAAATTCTGGATATGAATTTTTTTTTGATAAAGAGGCTATCCTGCAAATGGTGTGAATCCGAATTAATGAATTCTAATACGAATACCAAACATCGAATAGGAAATAAAAAAAGTTCAAATTCTCACTAGAAAAAAAAAAGGTTTTTCACTTACACCAATATACCTACATGTTTTTACGTTCATTTAATCATGTAGTACTTGATTAGTAGTAGTAGTAGTAGTTATATGTTTTTTTACCTTCATTTAATCATAATGGTTGATTAGTGGTAGTAGTAGATCTTTGGTTTGATGTATAAAGTAAAATAATTACGGTATAAGTTTCAGCATGAATGATATTTCACTCCATTCCAATTTACATGGTACTATTTGATTAGACATAAAAAATTAAAAGTTAAAAGGGACAGGTTTATGTTTGTTTGGCTACTCGGGCAATTATATCGGATATTGACTTTGTATATTGTATCACCATAAGTGCACCAATATTGTATTTCGAAAATGAAAAGGAGTCTTGAAGTAAAAGTAAAGTTATCTCTATCAACAGGTCACTTATTCGAATCGTAGAATCAATCACTAATATCTTGCAAAGGTAAATTGCCTATATTACACCTCGTTTAGGAAAGGCTCTTCTCCGAACCATGCATAAACACAAAAAGGTTCATGCATTGGGCAAAATTCAGAACTAACCATCATGAATTCACACATACTTAAATGTCATTTCAAATTACAAACACACACAACTTAGCCCAAACTAATTTCAGACAAGTCTCCCCACAGTTAGCTAAAAGTTGAAAAATAAATACACTCAACAACTGTTGGATCACTAGTGCCAAATTTAGAATTGTTAATTACCTAATATCATGTACATGTCATTGACCAAATAGAGCAGCTCACTAGACATTTCAGCAATCTTTTTCTTCATTGAGTGTAAATTCAACCGGCTCAAACGCCCATTCGGAAGGAGAGGAGGGTAGAGAATCTCTCTTCTTTGGAGAAGATGGATCCCATACAGATCTCAACCAAGAGAACTCTGACATAGACAATTCTTCTGGCACAGGATAGCAGTGTGAGTTATCGATTCCTTTATCACTCTGTTGAGCCAAAAAAATTAGTCGTATGAGATCACTACAACACTTACAGATTTTTTTCTTCAAGACCATACTTATCCGTGTGAAAATGCAGAAGAATGAAGTACTAGACTCACCATTCCCGTTTCTGTTTTTGGTATGTCAATATGAGAAGCTGAATCTGCAGCAGGAAAAAATGTGCTATAAGGTTTTCTTCGAGTATCTTATTGGATTCAAAGTATGATAAATGTAGAGCAAAAAATGTATAAAGGAAAATAGCGGTGACTATCATATTGCACCAATGCAATACTCATTTTCAGCATCGAAGAACTATGTCTTTTCCAAATAATGGAGCAATCACAATCCAATCAACAGACAATTTGAAGAAATAAAACTTATCCAAGTAATATCGATAACAATTTGTAGCTAGAAACTATAATAATGATTAAGGTTGTGTTACTTGTTGGGCCTGCCAGTAGGTGAACAATTATGTTAACAGATTGGAACTGAATTCACATCCCAGAAGAAAGAAGAAATTACCACAACCAGGCAGAACCAATTCCATGAAATGTTTTCGCGTCAATCCTGAACTTTGTGCCTCGACACATTTTTTGTGATCATGTTGAAATGTCTCCTCTGCTATGTTAAGCTCACTTGGAACTTTAACCTCCTTCTGTGAACTCTTTTTCTTTGCTACTTCTTCAGGAAGAGCAGTTGATTTGTTCGTGATATCATTGAGGGGATTACGACTTTTAAGCCCTGTAGTACCTTTTTTAACAGCTTCAGGTTTACCATTCTTTGATTTGCCAGTTATCACACCCTCTACAAATAATTAATGAAAAAAATCAGTAAGCTTAGCTGCACGGTTTATCAAATCTTCCAGATAAACAAGTAAAATGAGATCGTACTTTTGAAGTATATGTCCGAGTTTTCATCTTGAAAGATTAGAGGCCTCTGAATGAGATTCGTTGCCATGATTATAGCACTCAATCAAATTATGCCTGCAGAATTATATCACAATCAGAAAGCAGAAATATTCAGTAATCAGCTTATTAAAACCAACATTTCCTTTCGAAGAGCTGATAACTCGCAATATGGAAACAAAAAATCCATTTTTAAGGCCTTAACATCTTTGACCCCTTCTTCCATAATATTAGTTCTCAAAATTTGACTTCAAACCCATTTTTCTTTATAAATGTGGAGTACATGCTCGCTTGCACACACTTGGACTAATTTCACAAGACACTTGCTATCTCCTACCGGCACAAATACAGGATAACTCCGTCTCTGTCCATCAAAGCTTGGACGGATTAAACCCGAGATTTCATGACTCTCATACCAGTTAATTGAAAAAATTGAACTAGTATATATCAACCGGGAACACAACGTGGAAGAGAACGATTATCACAAAGAAAGCAAAGAAGAATTCCATATTTCATTTCTGCCAAAGTAGAACATATTCAAGTAGAAATTAAAGTAAACCGATTCATAAATGGAAGCTAACAAACACTAGTAATTACTGGAGAAGAAGAAATAAAGGGAACTTACAACTCGATTTCGCCGGAAAAAGAGTTCGCCGGCAGAGAGTGGTGTCGATTAGGGCAAGGGCGGGAGATGCATACAATTCAAATTTGGGGAAATGAACCCCACTTTTAACTGGAAGTTGAAGCCCAATTCAATGTTTTTGGGTTTCATTTCCTAATTTTGAATTGGGCCCAAAAAAATGAATGAATAAGTTTAGGGGAAACTTTTAGAAATTCCACTAGTTTAGGAACTAATTATTTAGATATATTCTAATTTGTAATATTACGTATTTTACTAGATTTTGATGCGTTCAAATACATCTACATACATATATCTCGGAATATTTGAGGTAAAAATTAGATGTAATTTATTTTGGATATAGATTCGCATATATCTGAAATATATAGACAAATCTCGTTTGTATTCTCTGCCTATTTTAGTGTATCTGGTAAGAAAGTTACATGTATTTATGTGTATCATTCTCAATATATGGCAAAAACTCTTAAATACTGATAAAATACATAATTATTTGAAAGTATAGATAGAATTAGTATATATGATATGGATGTATATCTAGTAAGGTAGTTTTCCTTGGGTAAAGTTAGTCACGTCGGGTCATTTGCACTTTTGCTCATATTTGGTGTTGGTCTTAAATTCTTAGCCCTCAAAGTAAATAAATATTTTGTGAAGTGTAAGTTTATATTTTTGTATCGTAAATCATAATATTTCAAAATTTATGCCTATTAGATATAAGTTTAATTTATAGAGATAAAAATTTAAATGATAAGTACTTATTTTAGAACCAAGAGAACAATATTCAAATGGAAAAGACAAAGCTAGTACTTCTTTTTTCTCTTTGGATTATGAAAGGGACAAAAGGCACTACATGATATGACTTGATAAGAAGGGAAACTAGAAGATGTAACGGGTCATTTGGTTGGTAGATAATGATAATTATTTTAAAATAATAGTTTATATAATTATTTTGTTTTGCGTTTAATAATAAAAAATATTTTATTTTATTACTCTATGATAAATAATAAAATTAATTAATTATTTAAAGATAAGATAAAATAATTTTATAAAATATCTTAATTTATAATGTATTATATATATATTATCCTACGGACCAACCAATACGTGAATATATGAAAGAAAGAGAGAGAAAAAAACGAAGATGTGGATAAGATGTACTATTGTACTTACTCCATTTCTCTAGCGACCCTTTAATTGTGGTTATAAAATTAACAAATGGATCTCACAAGAAATAGTGGATACCATAAGTTTGAATAAATACAAAAATTCCAATTCATTCCATGAATGATTATTTAAATTTTTTTACTTCAAGTGTATCAAAATTTGCTAAATTGTTTAGGTACTTTAACTTAACTAATTGTAATAGCCAGAATTTATTAATTATTTGATACGAACATTTAAAATGCTCACTTTTAAAAGTTTAAGTGAAGAAGTACTTACCACTCCACCACAATCCTTGTCGGTGAATTTCAGTTGTACAATGGAGTACGTCCAATTTCACAGCTGGTTATATATCCCATATCCTAAAATGCCAAATTTAATTTAATATATTTGACTTTTATTCCCAATTAAAACCCACATATTTTATGAGGACACACCAAAAACAGTAAAAAAGAATAAAAATTATTCACATCATGTTACATCAAATTAATATAGTAGTATTTATTTATTACCTAATTACAATTTTATATATATACATTTTAATTTTTAACTAACAAAAATAATACACTAGTTGATTTAAGTTTCGTTTTGGATTGACTTATTTCAAATAATTTTAAGTCAAAATAATTTTTAAACACAAATATTCGATGCAATTAGTATTTAACTTTTTTTTTAAAAATATCATATTGTTATCAAGACAATATGACAATTCTATTTGAGGACCCCAAAATATACCTAAAAAATCTGATCTAAATAGAATCCCTCTCACTTTAAGATAAGATAGTATTATATAAATAGACTGTGTTTCCTGTTTTAGATCCTTCTTATATTCTATCCTAAAATGCCACGATATTTTTCTAATAATTTTGGATGTGTTATAAAATATTATAGTGTGAATGTCAATTATATCAAGAAGTTACTCTCACTCATTATCTCCATTACTTTTCTCCATTATGAAGATAATCATAACCTTCATAACCTCCAACTTTATAACCATTATTCTTGTAACCTTTCACTTCCATAACATCCTCCATTATTTTCATGTTAATGTCATGTTTATGACTAACCTTTTGTATGCCTCTATGTTACCCTATAAATAGAGGCATAAGGGTTCATATTGTATACACTTGAAGATTTGGTGAATACTTTGAAGAGTTGAAATAATAAGAAAAGCTCTCATCTCTTGTCTCCCTATTTCTATTGCTTTCATCTACTATATTTCTTGTCTTATTTTTGCTTTAATTTTACGACACGTTATCAGCACGAGTTGCTCATTCTCCGTCAAGAATCAATGGTAGGTATTTTTTGATTTTTATGAATTATCCTAGTAATTTTTCGATTGCATGATATACTTCATATCCTATATATTATTTGTACTAACAAAGCTTGTTTTGTGGTTATTTTAAAATGGTTAGTAAATTATGATAATATTCATAACAATGTTGAGAGAGACTATTAAAATGTTTTAATTTATTTTAACTTGGGACTTTTATATGGTTCCAACATGATGTTCTAATTAATTAGTTTCGTTCATTTTTACTCAATTTTAAGTCAAAGTCAGATTATATTTATGATATTCAATATTTAATTTTCGGTAATGCATTTGATTTATTAAGACATTGATTGAGGGTAAGACGGTGAATTCAAGTTTCACTGCACCAAGTGAGTAAGACATCGAGTAAAGTCTCGGTTCACCATGATAATAAGAATTTGGGTTCAAGTTCCATTGATTTATGACCAAAGGCGTCTTTATATGGGTAAGACATTGGGTTTAAGTCCTACTGCACTATAGTGATGATATGATGATGACTAACATAACGTTGTATACTTTTGACTGAAAGTCATGAAATTTGCCCAATTAATTTGCTCCACTCTTTTATGTGAATGTGGTAGCAGTGCATAATATGTCTGAAAAATGACAAGTGGTATGAAAGGTTATTGGGCTCATTGTTTCTTAAGATGGTCCGTCAAATGTGAATGTAAATTTTATCCATCAAAGTGGTATGAAAAGATATTGAGCACATTGTTGTTGATGCAAGCCAATTTGAAAAGTTTTGTAAATCCTCCATCAAAATAAAGAAATACAAAGTGGTAGTACATTTGGTACATTTGACCTCTTAAAGTGATGTTGAGGTGAGTCACATAAATTTGATAATGTCAAAGCATGACAATGCGTTTCTGATAAAAACTTATGGAGCATGTACAAATGGTTATGATTCATTTCTTGAAGAAAATGTGACTTGTGTTCGTATGGATAAAGACATGTTCATGTATGGTTGGATAAATGTCACATCTCACCTCTACGGGAGATTTGAGATATTGAAAAAAAATTGACATAAATGGTCATTTTGGTCATATACTTTGAGTACTACACAAATATTGTGGTATGTTTTATTATGAACTATTGGAGGAAAAAAGAAGAAATAATTCTCTTCTATAAAGGTTGTGGTCATGACCAAAATAAATGTTGTTGTGTGGCAACACAAATTTGTCATTGATTGTCAAGAAATAAGTCTTGCATGTAATAATTTTAACCATGACAATAATAATAATTTTCTCCTTGGAGGAGATTGTCACCATAAGAATGGTGTTGTGAAATTTGTGGCAGTACACAAACTTAATTAAGAGTTTCAGAAGAACTAATTTGTTACTATCCAGAAATGAAAATAGTTCATAATATTGAGGTTGTAGTAAGTCTCAAAAGAAACTTTTTAAGTTTCGGAGGATTTGAAAAAAAAATATTATATTGAGACTGTAAATTATTGAAAGATTAAATATCTTCAGATTACTACAATCAAAACGGGTTATGAATATTTACATAAAAGATTACCCGTCTTTCTCTTGTTTGTTGTATACAAATATAGGCATGATGATGGAATCACATGCAAAAGTAAACTAGAAGTTTACTAGAATAAATATCAGTTGGCATAACCGGTTGACCATTTCGGTTCAAATGTGATGCAAAAGAATTGAGAATTCATGTGGTTTTATGTTGAAGAAATAAAAAAAAATCTTCAAGAATTCTCATGTGTTGCTTGTTCTCATAATAAAATGATCATTGTACCAGCTAAGGTTGAGATTGTATCCCCTGAAATTATTTGGAACATATAAAAATGTGAATATGGGCCCGTTCACCTGCCATGTGGACCGCTTACTATTATGATTTAATAGATGCATCTATGGTATGGTCACATGTGCATTTGTATCAACTTACAAATTGGTTTTTGTAAGATTGTTTGCTCACATTGTTAAATTAAGAGCTCAGTTCCAAACTATAAAATTATGTTGATAATACTGGTTGGTTTAGCATAAATTATTTGCCTCCAATCATATCTAGGCCATTGATTATGAGAACAAATCTCTCAAATAAAATTTGGTATGAGATGAGTTTATTTAACGTGTATGCATCAAGCCAACAAGGTTCTCCTATCACAATTGGTTCAGGGTCAGGAACCAAATAATTTTCATCTAAAAATTTGATGTGTGCACCTATGATTTTATTATTCCACCACGCACAAAGATGGATCTCCAAATGAGGTTGGGGGTAAATGTTAAATTTTCTAACATTAGGGGGACATATGTTTAGCAGCTGAAAATTATGTGTGGAGTGAATTATCTAGATCCTCGTTAAAAAAAATGTGAACTTGAAGTTCAAGAGATAATTCATTTGCAAAATGTTGTAAATAATTTGCCATATATTTGCTGACCCAATATTTTGATTAAGCTGCAAATGCTCCAATAAATAGTCCTTGAAGGACAGAGTCTATGGTACGCCAGAAGCGTGATAGATCAATCGATTCCAAACACAAAACTCCTTGAGGAAGGAGATGAGCAAATTATCAAAACGGTCATGATAATGAGGTAAGTGTTTTGAAAGAGCACTATGGCATAGCACTTCATAAAACCTTGGCAAAGGTTTAGGTACCTGAAAATGATGAAAAATGAAAAGATCTCGATAATTTATGTCGTAATGGAATCGAATCAAGACGGTATCTTTGATATGAAGTAGCACTCAATGCTATAAATGGTTACGAGGATCTTAAATTTGAATTCGTCATATAGTGTGGACAGATAAATGATTGGCATTATTCAAGTATATTTTGTTTCACTTAGAAAAGTGATGTTTTTGATCTTATAGTTCATGGATCAAAATATAATAGCAGTGTGGTACAAATGAATTATTGTGCGAAAGTATAACCGTAAGATATAAAGTGTGGTTTATGCTTCGGGGAATAAAGGGTTTTCGCAAAAATTATGACATTATTAAATGAAGATATATTCTTCAGTGGTGGATGCAATGAGATTTGTTTCAATCTGGCAATAAATGAAATACTTGAATATGCATAATGAATGATTATTATGTCTAACTAGACAATGAAGGTTATATGAAAATCCTAGAAGGATTTAAAAGGTCTTAAAACAATTCTATTGAGTACCCAATGGTTTTGAGACTGCTTAACATAGAGAAATAATTTTTTTGATCTCATGAAAATGATTTAAACTGTCATGTATTAGTGCAATTGGTGCACTTGCAGATTGCTGGTTATGCAAATGCTAAAAGATTATTTGATATACATAACGAAAGTTATGTGAAAGAATTGTCATATTATCATTCAAGTTATGACAAGAACTAATAAAGCAAGTGACTCAACACATAGAAGATGTGTGATTTTCTTTCCGAAGAAAAGACGAGCTTCAATAAAATTGAAATGATCAATCCCCAAGTCAGAAATGATTTGATTATGTAGATGCATAATATTTATTTGATCTGCATAAAGCTCGATCGCAAATGGACTATTATTTACATATGGAGACGCAACAATATCTTGGAAATTCAAAGAATTACACTAGTAATCACTTCTTCAAATCATGCAGAAATAATATTGATCTATGAATTAAGTCGAGAGTGTGTTTGGTTGGAATCATGATCTATCATATTCAGAAAATATGTGATTTTCTTTTGAAGAGGATATTCCAGCCACCATATATGAAAATAATATACATCTCAATTGAAGGGAGGATACAATCAATGGAGATCGGACAAAGCATATTTCACCAAAAAAAATAATTTCCACACATAATCTTTAACAAAATGGTGAGATTGACGTTCAAAGACTCATTCAAGTGATAATCTTGTAAACTTATTCACTGAGGATTGCCAACATCAATATTTGAGAAGTTGTGATATAAGATTGGAATGCATCGTCTCCGAGATATCAAATAAAGTTTTTATCAAGGGGAGAAAAATATGTGTGTACTCTTTTCCTTAATCATGGTTTTTATCCCAATTGGGTTTTTCTAATAAGGTTTTTAACGAGGCAATATTCAATGCGTATTAAAAGATATGTGTACTCTTTTTCCTTCACTAGATTTTTTTCCCACAGGGCTTTTTCCTAGTAAGGTTTTAACGAGGCATATTATCTATGGACATTCAAGGAGGAGTGCTATAAAATATTATAGTGTGGATGTACATTATACAAGAAGTTACTCTCATCCATTATCTCCATTACTTTCCTCCATTATGAAGATAACCATAACCTTCATAACCTCCAACTTTATAACCATTATTCTTGTAACCTTTCACTTCCATAACATCCTTCATTAATGTCACGTTTATGACTAACCTTTTGTATGCCTCTATGTTACACTATAAATAGAGGCATAAGGGTTCATATTGTATACACTTGAAGATTTGGTGAATACTTTGAAGAGTTGAAATAATAAGAAAAGTTCTCATCTCGTCTCCTTATTTCTATTGCTTTCATCTTCTATATTTCTCGTCTTATTTTGCTTTAATTTTACAACAGTACATTATTACACATTCTTTTTTAAAATAAATAAATTATATGTTTATTACTAACACGTATGTTATTAGTATAGGAGCATAAAAATCTTTTAGGATATTTTAGGAACGGAAAAGGATTAAATGAACAAAACTGTCATACGTTTGTAATTTGGTCCAATGAGATTATTTTTAACTTATTATATAATAATAAAGGTATGTTCAAACTAAATATTGACAGCAAAAATATTTTTGAATCAGATTATAAATAAAGAGTATATTTTTTTTCATTTCATATAATTTAAAGATATTTTTGATTGCTTTCCGTTGTATGAAGTAAAGACACAATAATAAATGGAGCTTTATATGAAATAGTTGATTAAAGAAAGAAATTCTGTTTAGGAGACAATTTGGTACTCATTCGTGCACCTTATAAAGTTTTTGAGTATATATTATTTTTTTTAATATAAGAATATACTGCCTCTATATATATACCTTAGGATAATTCGGATAAAATTTACTCCACTTCATAATGTTGTCTGTACTTTTTTATACCCAAAAAGTTCCATTATTCAGTTCAAAACCCCAATTTTTTTTAATTTTTTTTTTAAAAGGTAAAAACTTATATTAATAGGATATCATATTTAAAATCGTGTCAATTTTAGATGTTGGACGGTAATTTTTTCTCTTATTTGGATGGTTGTTATTGTTAGTTTAAATATTATATTTATTTTGATTGTTATTTAAATTTCATTATTGTATTATATCGTTTACTTCATTCTTAGGTAAGATGAAAAGTCTCATTTTGTAATGATTAATTTGATATGATCGTGTCGTTATTTTAATATTTTGTTTTTATTTTATTTTTATTTAGTATTATTTTTTGAAACTCTAAGGAAGCACTTTGTGGCGAGTATAACTTGCTCACAGTTCAATCATTTACAATATTTCATAAGAAATGTAAATCGTACTAAGCAAATCCCCTAATGATTGAGTAGCAAACGAAGACGGAATTCAGTTCTAGGTTTTGTTAGTAATTCTATCTCGTAACCTTATATTATTGATGTATGACATTATATAACGACAAAAAATACTCAACCGGAGATTGAATTCAGTTCTAGGTTTTGTTAGTAATTCTATCTCGTACCCTAATATTATTGATGTATGACATTATATAACGATAAAAAAATAATACGTAACAACCATCCAAATAGAGTAGTGTTAAAATATTAACACAAATGATCAAATACCAATTATTGAAATTAGATACATCGGACAAGAAAAAAAAATTACTATCACATTTGTCCGAAAAAACCCTCATCCCCATCTCAAACTCTTAAACCCAATTTCCCAAAAACCTTCCCAATTACAACAACCCAAAAATTCTCACTGTTCCCAAACTGAAAGCCTATCAATGGCTGCACAGCTTACTTGTATCACCACCACTAGCGACCTCCCCGATGTCATCCTCTCCAACATCATCGCCGCCGTCTCCGACGTCCGCAGCCGCAACTCCACCTCCCTCGTCTGCCGGAAATGGCTTGTCCTCGAACGTTCCACGCGCTCCTCCCTCACGCTCCGTGGCAACGTTCGTGACCTCTTCATGTTACCCACTTGCTTCAGATCCGTTACTCACCTTGACCTCTCCCTTATCTCACCTTGGGGTCATCCACTCCTCTCCCCCACCGCCGTTGCTGACCCTTTCTTAATCGCCCAACTCCTCCACCACGCGTTTCCGTCCATCACTTCCCTTGTTCTGTACACGCGCAACCCGTGTACCCTAAGGATCTTGCGTCCGTTATGGCCAAACCTCAAGGAAATCAAGCTTGTTCGATGGCATCAACGTCCGCAATTATCAGCTGGGGAGGAGCTCAATATGCTATTTACAGAGAATTGCCCAAAGCTTCATTCGCTAGATTTGTCCAATTTTTACTGCTGGACAGATGATATTCCTGTCGCACTTGAATCTCATCCTGCAGTTGCAGCTAATCTCACGAGCTTAAATCTCTTGAATTCGAGTTTTCCTGAAGGGTTTAAGTCTGATGAGATTAGCTCGATAACGCGAGCTTGCCTCAATTTGAAGGAGTTTCGTGCTGCTTGTATGTTTGATCCCAGGTACATTGGGTTTGTTGGTGATGAAGGTTTGGTTTCTATAGCTAACAATTGTCCCAAATTATCAGTGCTTCATTTGGCTGATACTTCAGCTTTGTCAAACGCTAGGGGTGATCGAAATGATGAGGGGTTCACTCAAGAGGACGCAAAGTTTAGTGTTTCAACTTTGATTGAGGTATTTTCTGGTCTTCCAATACTTGAAGAGCTTGTTTTAGATGTTTGTAATAATGTTAGAGACACCGGTCCTGCGTTGGAAATTTTGAATAAGAAATGCCCCAAATTGAGATCGTTGAAGCTGGGGCAATTCCATGGTGTTTCTATGCCAATTGAATCAAAGTTGGGCGGAGTGGCTCTTTGTGAAGGGCTTCAATCGTTGTCGATAAGGAATGTGGGGGACTTGAATGATATGGGTTTGATAGCTATCGGTAGAGGGTGTTCGAGGTTAACCAAGTTTGAGATTCAAGGTTGTAAAAAGATTACTATGAGGGGCATGAGGACACTAGCTTCTTTGCTTAAGAATACGTTGGTTGATGTCAAGATATCTTGCTGCAAGAATCTTGGAGCCTCTTATTCATTGAAAGCATTGGAGCCAATACAAGAACGGATCCAAAGGCTTCACATTGATTGTGTGTGGGATAGCGTTGAAGAATTTGAAGATCTTGATGGTTATGGATACGGGTTTGATCTTAATGTGAATGATGGAGGTGAGGCATCAAGCAACTCTGCTGGTTCTGGGGACACATTTGAATGCAAGGAAGATGCATTCATGTTTAAACAACAGAAAAGATGCAAGTATGAGGAAGTCAATGGCCACGCTAATGGATATAGTGGACGATCATGGGATCGGCTGCAATCCCTCTCTCTTTGGATTGAGGTTGGTGAGCTTCTGACTCCTTTAACAGCTGCTGGTCTTGAAGACTGTCCTAACTTAGAAGAGATCAAGATTAAAGTGGAAGGAGATTGCAGGTTATGGTCAAAACCTTCGGGGCGAGAATTTGGACTGAGCATCCTTCTATACTATCCTATGTTATCCAAGATGCATTTGGATTGTGGAGATACCATAGGTTATGCACACACTGCACCGTCTGGGCAGATGGATTTGAGCTTGTGGGAAAGGTTTTATCTGTTTGGGATTGGAAATTTGAGCCTTACTGAACTTGATTACTGGCCACCACAAGATAGGGACGTTAACCAAAGGTGTCTATCCTTACCAGCAGCTGGGCTGCTACAAGAATGTGTCACTCTCAGAAAACTCTTCATCCATGGAACAGCACATGAACATTTCATGATGTTCTTTCTTAGGATCCCGAACTTAAGAGATGTACAACTGAGAGAAGATTACTATCCCGCACCTGAGAATGACATGAGTACAGAGATGAGGGCAGACTCCTTGAGCCGCTTTGAAGCTGCCCTAAACAGGCGCCCAATATCTGATTGATGCAAGGAGCAAAATGTCGCCTCAAAGAGCTTTATTTAGTCAGATAATGTATTAAATATCCAGATCTCTTTATATGCATTATGGTTTTGTGCATTGACTACTGATGCACTTTGCTCAAATTGGGATAAAGAGGAGGATGATCGCTAAATCAAATTTGGGTCCCGGTTTTGCTTGCAAGGAGTGGAATTGTAGAATTAGGTAAACGAACTCTGCATTTGATTTCACAAAAAGGCTGAACGTTTCAACTATATTTCTACATACACGATATTTTTTCTAAAACTGGAAAATCACACAGTTACTACAACTTGAGCCGGACATTGTTAACACCTCTACCATGTTTTCTCTGTACAGACAAAACAGATTGCACTAACAGAGTGAATACTCGCACTCTACCAGTCGGGTGAGAATTTCCCCGCAACTTGGTCTTTCGTTGGGCTCAGCCCAACAGTCTGAAATGGAAAAAACGATGAGTCAGGGACGTCAGGAACAGAAGAACAGTGAAATACATGGGTCCATTGCATTTAGTTATACAGTACGCCAGAAATACCTGCAATTAGTTGGCCAAGGGGTCCTTCAGGTATCTCTAGCCTTGATCCTTCATTGGCAACAATATAAACTACCTGAAAATGGGCACAAGGCAGCTGTTGTTACTTGATGTAGCCATGTGGAAATAAGACACTAACTTCCAAGACATAAGAAAAAACAATTAACTATAACAAAGGAGAGGTTAAATATAGTGTACCCTCTCTGGTGGTACACCGTGCCATGGTCTTTCTAGGGTACAAAGCTCCCACATTATCACGCCAAGACTAAAAATGTCACATTTTTCTGTATAAAACTCGTTTCGGATGAGCTCTGGAGCCATCCATTCAGGAGTGCCAGCTGCTGCAGTATCTCTCATAGGTGCATCTGTCATTATTTTCGAGAGCCCAAAATCACATATTTTGACACTCCAGTGCTTGTTCACAAGGCAGTTTGCACTTTTTAGATCACGATGGACTATCTTCATCCGATGCATGCACATCAACCCTCTTAGTTGCCAACAGAAGCAAGAAACTAATCATAAATCCCGTCCTTGAGAAATATAAAAGTAGAAGCATGGTTGAGGTATTTAATGTAGAAGCTTTTGAAGCATTATGTAATAAAAAAACAATGCATGGTTTGTATGTAATTAACACGTGTTGAAGGGATTGTAATCAACATTCGTAGAAAAAGAATGTCTCGGAAGGACATGGAACTTCATCATGCAACAGATTATTTAATTGCAGAAACAAAGATGGATCAAAATTAAACAATCAGCATCATAAGTCTGTACTAAGGCATGCAAAAGAGAATGCGGGTATTATTAGAATGCCTCCCGAAATATATCAAATCATTTTTTTCAAGCTACATTTAAAGAGCTTTCCTGCTATATCATTTTGTGTTTTGAGACCCCTGGACATTCATTGATGCTTTAAACAAAAAATTTACAGGAGCATTAATTAAAAGTGAAAAGAAAAGAGAATCACTAAAAAGCGTTAAGAACCACCAAGTTATCTTGCAACACCAAAGACCAACAACAAACCAACCTGCATATGTCACGAAGCATCTTGAGTCTCCTCCGCCAGTTAACTCTCTTCTTTTGACCACTTAAATGGATCAAAAAATATAGAGATCCCATCTCCATGAATTCAGTAACCATCGACAAATGAGGAGGCGTTGTGCATGCACCAAGAAACAATATAACTGCAACCGTGAAAGGAAGGAGCAATATTATAGAGCCAAGTAAGAAAGAAAAGTCAATACGTGAAAAGGGAAAGAGAAGAGAAATACCATTTGGATGCCGAAGGCGGCTGAGAAAGCAAAAAGAAAGAAAAACTTATTAGAACATTTCGAAGCCAAAAGGAGTTAGCCCAATCCTAGAAAGACACAATACCTAAGGATTGAGATCTCATTGCAGAAGTCCTCCATGTTTTCCTCTGTAAGATCTTGCTCCAGGAAAACTTTAATCGCAACATCAGTTCCATTCCAAATTCCTCGAAAAACTTCTCCAAAGAATCCTGCAAATATAGCCAGATTGTTTAGACCTCAAACTCCCAAATACATATTCAGAGTGGTGGAAGAAAATGCAGATCAACAGAACATAGGAAAGCATATATTTGGACCTTGATCACTTTGAAGATATATTTAAGTAGAAGACTTCTAAATTTTTTAGTAGCGAACCTAACTTTATTATGTTTCTCATTTTAATTCTTTAGCTCTATGTGTATCCACATCATATACATCTTTTCGGATATAATGCTGTAAGACAGTTTGCTCTATATATGGTGTAGGCATAACACCATTCCCTGGTATCGCATTGTCTCCAATGCGCACTCCATTTGATCTTTTTTGCTTATACGTCATGTACCTTTTGTTGGTGAACTAAGATAGTGTTCAACTGAACAAAGGTAAGCCCTCCTATAATTCTAACAATCTATCTATACAGCATGGAATTTCCTCCTCATTCCATAAATACAAGTATTGCGCTCTTACCACTAAACATGTATCTGCTATTGTTCTTGGGAGTTGGGAGCATCTACCAAATGTTTAATATAGTATAATCCTTGCCAGAAAGCATAAGTATGGGTTGGACCTACAACTAAAGAAGGTGGCCAACAGTCTACCCATGCTCCTTACATGAACAACACCACCCAGATACAGTTATCTCCTTCCTAAGTTATTGCCGCCAATAGGACTCCCCACAAAGCACGCCACTTTTTAGGTGCCTTTGATGATTTCCACAGAAGTTTTGCGATATAAAGTCTCCAGAAAACGGTTTGAAAATCATTACCAAAATAACTAATCACCCCCCCCCCCCCCAAAAAAATACATTTTTGTAGCTAAAAAGGCTTTGCGGAAAATAGATAAAGGGCTTCACTTTTCAATGTAGTTGACCACACCGTATATCAAGCCAAAACCGTATTATGTTCCCATTCCTTACAGCCCATAGTTTTGAGAAAATGAACTACTTTTCATCATGCAGTTCCACAAACTATTATGTATGATGATGTGACCTCATAAATAACCAACCCTATAGACCATTACGTTGTATCTCTACTTCTCAGAGCCTGCTCTTTGCATAAAGTCCCTGTAACCACCTTCCTAGGATAGCTTGATGAAAGTGGAAAATCTAAGCTGTTTTCTATACCAAACTCAAAGCACAAAGTGATCAAACACATTATGATAAACATTAACCAAGGCTTTCATCAAAGTTCACAGAGCATGATCAATCAGTATTAGTATAATAGTTGGCAGGCTAAGCCCAAGGAGCAATGACAACAGTCTCAAATCAGCTCATTGTGGACTCAATAGTTGGTACTAAAGCAACAAGTGTAACCAAATGATTTTAAAACAAAAAAAAAATACAACAGTGCTACTTGGAAAAATGATTTAAAATAAACTCACCAATCCCAATACGAGTGCCAACAGTCAACTCAGAGAAGTCTATATTCCATTCTTCAAAAGGTAGAAGAGGCTTATTCAGGAACATCGGCGATTCCAAAATCCTATTCCAGGTTGAGACCATTTTGTCATTCATCTGCCCCCTTCCTTCCAGAGCCTGCCTCCTGAATTCATGGGGAGACGAGGGTAATGATACTGCCTTCTGGGAGCTCATGTGCTCTCTTGACAATGCAAACATGGAAGACTGTCCACCCGATATATCAGGGTCGTCATGGTGAAAATCAGACACCTAAAATACAAATCGTTTGGCCAACACAAAGAAATAGAAAGAGACAATCCATCAAATACTGTTTCGTATTATTCAATTAGGGTTAAGATAGAATATTGTAATAATCAGAGTTCCCATTATTTTTCACCATGAACTAAGATTATAACATTCATTTATTAAGAGGAAAACAACTCCAAAAGATACTCGTACGCAACTTCATTACGGCGAAATTAAGAGAGTGAAAGATCCCTAGAGAAAAGGACAGCCACAGAATCAAGAAAAAAATTCAACAAGAGTGTATACTGCCGCTCATTTGAACCGGTAGGCGGTAACAAAACTCAACTATTTCCAGAGTGAAAGACATCAAAGTATTAGGAACCTCAAAACCAGAGAGAAACGGTAGCATACATTTTTTTGAAGATCCAATGCCCCGCCTCTGTCATTTGAAGAATGAGGGGATGAGCTATTTTCCCCTTGTTCTCTTCGATTCTGCTTCATTGCTTCATTCATTGCTCGAACCGCCCTGGTTTCGTGCATGATACAAAATATGGCATAAGTCAAAGAAGGAATTGGTTGCTAAGTCTTCTTAGCAATATTTCTGACAGCGTCCATAGTGTGATGAAGTACATCTATATCCAGGCACAAGTTCTAAGCAATAAGTTCTTTTTTTCGTACAGAAAACATAAGGTGCTTACTAACATTCTTGGAATATATCACGAAAGATAGATAATAACGCAATTTAGTATCAAATAAATTCTCACTTGTACAAATTAATATAAAAAAGATGAGCCTATAAACTACGAGTGAAGACATTTATGATGATGACCATTATATTACAATATCTACCTTACGATGTCATCGCCAATTTCTGGAGTAATACTAATACTTCTTCTTCGTAACCTACGTGGTTCAGATGTAGATGCTCCTTCTGACCTGTGGTTAGAAACAGTCAAAATTCAGCAAATATTCTGACAATGATGAAGGTTTATTATGCTCAAAAGTCTTCACAAATCGATCCACTATTAAACAGGTAAATTTAAAGAGCGTGCATATATTAGAAGAGAAGAGATTATGGAAATTTTAACTCACATAAATATATATAACTCTGGGTTACCCATCCCATAAAACATCAAAAGGTAATGGTTGTGTCATATAGACTAAAGATGAACTAAGTTTAGACCATTATACCATTTTAAAGGGAGAAATTATGCAACTTTATAACTCTACTCTGAGACGCTCCACAAAATGATGAGGTAAAAAAGACATAGGATGGAACACCCAGTACTCAAAATTCTTCTACCAAGAAACTAATCGCCATCCATCTCAAGTCAATTATTACGTCTTATTAGTTCCACTATAAAGGACTTATTTTTGTTCAATCTGTTATTTATCTCTTTCATGATTTGTAAACTGAAATGTGTAATCATTATCGAAGTAATGTCAAAACAATTCCAAATTAGAGTCTTAAGAAACATAATTACTACATCAAATATTTTAAAGAACAAATAATAGCTATCGAGAAAGGGGAAATATTGACAAAATTGTATCTTATAAGTTTGGAATAATTTATAAAAAATTACAACGGTAATAGAACCAAATACCAACACACTGAAATCCTAGATTAGTATTCATATGCACTCCTGTACTAACTCTATCAGCTATGCAAAAACCCATCCTCAATAGCTATTAAGCACTTTCATCAAAAACTAGTAGCTAAGACAACTGATTAGGAAGGCAAATATCCATGTTTGAAGACACTATTAACTTATTGGAATTTCATCAACAGAAATATTTTCATATGAGGTGGCTGCTGAGGTATGCACTTGTGTCTTCTGCAGAAAACATGCTTAATTAATATAAAAATATTGCATTCAGCAGTTCATTTTAAGCAACATTAACCTCTCTGATCGACAACTCAAGCGAATGAACCAAAGTATTGTGAACTGGGAAGTGGGCACCCTAAATATGAATGGGCAATAACATGTGACATGAACCAAAAATAACGGCAGGAACAAAAAGAACAATTTGAGTGTTTTATGCATATCAATGTTTTGCTGATATACTGATAAAAACTCATAGGAAACTGAAAACAAGACCAGAATTCAATACCTTGATGAAGCAACGTCATCTGAATAATCTCTGAATGTTTTCGTATCACCACTAAGCATAGACCGGGCACGTGCTCGAAATGAAGGATGCTCCGGACTAGAGATTTGAAGTGAGAGAAGAACATAATTAGACGAAACCATCCATTACAGTAAAATGAACAGCTCAGTTTAATGGAGATAAAAGAGAGTCCCTAGATGTGTTGAAGAAAACATTGCAACCTTACAACTTTCTGTAACATTGTTTGAAACCTATATGATACCTCTTTAGCGTGACAAAAATATCTTCTGATTTGTGGAGATTGATAAAAAAAAATACTGAGAAGCTCTCAAAGATATAACTACACGTCTAGGACTCTTTATTCAAACCAGGATGCTATACATGTACATGTGAGATGCCAAATTTTCTTCTTTTTTTCATGGATTATAAGACATGTTTAAAAACAAAGAAAATAAGGGAAATCTTAAAAGAGCCTTCTAAAATTTGCTAGTTCAATATTAGTTGAGTCAATTTGGTGTTACAATTTAACCACAAAATGCAGCAGTGATAAAAATAAATAAATAAATGGTATACAAGTACATGTGAGATGCCAGATTCATTTTTCATGGATCATAAGACATGTTTGAAACAACGACAAAAAGAAGGGAAATCATCAAGTCTTCTAAAACTAATGTCAGTTCAATATAGCTTATTCAAAGTGGTGTTACAAATTAAACACAAAATGAAGCAGTAACAAAAGTAAATAAATAAATGACAAAAAGACCAATGATGAAAATTAAAACAATTCCAAAATCCTACTAGTCACAGAAGAACAACCAGCTCAAAAAGAAAAAACCAAGCTAACTGTTCAGAAACAAGATTTTCATAGTTTTAAAACAACCGCACAAATTTATGCAAGTGGTGAATGACACCTTATGCCATGCTTGTTCCCTTTGTTACCTATCAAAAAAACAGAATCATCTGTTCCCTATAAATATAAATCACAGAAAAGTGTAAATGCTTACAAGTTGTCACCGACTATTTGTAATAGTCTAAACCAAGCACGATGTTCAATTTCTCAACAAGCTACTTTTAGATCAATCCAGGAAAGCTGGTAAATTTCATTCATCACTTTCGAGTAACTAGTAACAATGAAATTGCACATATACATGTTTGTTCTCCATTTTCAGGATCATCTCAAAAAAAGCCATACTATTGCATCACCACGTAAACTTCAGATTTTTAAACTAAGGATCCAGTACTGTGTGATGCGAACCAAGTAATTTTGAGACACTTGAGAATTCGCCAATATAAACGCACATTATATACAAGATCTCATAACACAAAGATTTCAAATACCATGTTTCAAAGGCACATCAAACTCTGCAGTTTAAGCTACCCAGCATTATAAATAGGCTTGATATTAAGCCAAACATTGCTTGCCCTGCAACATTATTTTGATTACCCACATGCTTGTGCAAGGACATTTTCTTAGTTCATTAAGTTCTAATCAAAATTTAGAAAATAACATCACCAGCTCGAAACGGAACACCTATTTGCATGTCAATTATATACACATCCCTAACAGTCACACTAGAAACATAGTGAGACAGATGCGCAGCGGAAAACTGCAATCAGAGGACTTCAAATGATTTTATTTTTCAGTAAGTTAATTGTAAAGATCAGAAAACTGATTTGATCCAGAGTGTATTTTTGTTGGTATGATCTCATCCAAAATTGGAAAACTGATAAAGAGCTTCATTGCATATGTAAGGGGAAATCAATTGAAATAGGAGTCATGGCCATAGAAAAGTAAACCTTGAACTAGCAGTCCTTTGTTCAGTAATAACTTTCCTTCGGCTCCTTCTCCAAGCTGCAGTAGCAATATTGGGTTCGCTGTGCGAGAAACTGATACATAGAAACAGATCCAACAGGAAATAAGATCCACAGAACAGAGAGTAAAAAAGCAGATGAACATTCCGAATTTCTTTTGCTCAAAGAGGATACAATGAAATGTGTTATTATGTAAAAGCATGATTTCTTAGCCGAGTGAAATAATACCTTAATTTTCTGTCAATTGAAGTGTTAGACCGCAACATGATATTCCTCAATGAAGGTCCTGCAGCATTCGAAGATGCTTCTAGTCTCCTCTGGCATTGAAGGGCATCATCTTTCTCGGAACTGTAGAATATAAAAAGATCAATTAAAAATGAATGAGGGAAAAGAAGAAATGAAACTGCATCTTCACCAGCAAAAACGAACTTCCTGCAGATTACAACATGTCAACAATGATAATGCAACAGAAAATGTTGACAATGATAATGTAGCAGAAAAAGATGAAAAGGATTATAGCAATTAAACTTGAACAGTATTAATTAAAAAGTGAGAAAGATTTTGATCTAACCTCTCAGGATCAATTCTCTCTGAAAACCCATAAAGAGGACTATTAGGCTCCAATGGTGAATCACAGGAATCATTTTCTGCAGAATCACTCTCTACAGCAGCAGATATGTGGGTCATGAAAATAGCCTTCGCTGATCGAGGAATAAGTTGACCAGGAAAACGCATAAGGTCGACAAGCAGTTCCACAGAATTTAACACAACTATAACAGACATATGTTTAGATGAGTCTACACACTCAGAAGCTCCTTCAGCAGGCAACCCCTAATTAGGAAACATAGAAATATTACAAGGTTAAATTTCACGAAAAGTATGGCAAAGAAAGAAAATAAGGTGAGAATTCATAAGAACTAGCAATGCAACATTTTTCAGTACTGAATTTAGAGGTAAAACATGGAATTCACAAAAACAAGGGAACTACAAACTTTTTTCCTTCAGAGCAAAGCTTACCACAACAAGTTGACTTTCAACACCTACAGTATCTGCTAATACTTTGAACAATATTGCTCGAGAACGGCAGGAGCCATGCTTTATTTGACCCAACATCTGGATGCCTCGGATGTCAGAAATGTGAGAGCTTTCCTCAAGAGCAGCTTTAGAAGGACTTAGTTCAGGGTTTGGTCGTTTGAAAACATCAGATACCTATGTAAGGAGTCATTCAAATAATAGATAAAATGATAAAATGTCCATGGAAGATGCTTAACATCAAAAAAATTTAAGAAAAGGTATGCCCATGGAAGATGCTTAACATCAACTTCGACCTTTATCTTTGACTACAACAACAACATATATCCAATATATTCCTACATGGGGTCAGACCTTACCCCTACCTTTGTGGGGTAGAGAGGTGGGTTATTGTGAGCGTATTGGGAAAAAAAACATAACAAAAAGGGCTCTTAGGGGGAAAAAATAGGGAAAGAAAAAGTTCTGGACAGAACTGCAGCAACTAAAGAATAATTGCCAGAACATGTTCAAATTATCTCTGTGCAGCCCAAGAAAACAGGGTTAAATTTACAGGACGGCCACTCAAGAAACATCCCCATAAAGAAAACAAGTAATTTGACATGGAAACAAGCAGAAAAAGAAAGCAAAGCAAAGGAAAATACTGTGTCATTTTATAGCACAGTGAAGAAAAAGTAAAGAAATATGAAAACCCACCAATCCAGCTATCTTTTTTATAATAGCTGCAGGATTTGAGCCTAAACCTTTCACTAGTGCAAGAATCAGTTGCTTTAGCATAGAAAGCTTCTTGTCTTTCTCAAAATCCACAAGTATAATATCTGCTCTTAAACCCTCCAGCTCCAGTGCCTGAAGTTCATCAAAAGTGGGAATATCTTCAAAAATCTCTTTGAGCCTTTTCTCCTGAGACAAAAAGGATAAAGAAAAGGGCATTAAAATAAAATCAAAACAAGTGCTAGTCAAAATCACATGCCAGCATCCACATTAGGAGATACAAGAAGGAACAAATGGAATACTAAAGTGGAATACTAAATTATTCATTAGTTCAGCTTCTAAAGAACAAAAAGTATATATATATTATTCAAAGGAAAACAAATAACAAGCACCGTTGAATAGAAACTAAAAGAAATTTTATGGTGCTCACAGCAACAACTGAGTAGAAACCATTTGGAATTGGGTCTGACAGTGTTCCAGTTTTCCAGAGAATCTGTGAAGCAGTCTGACATGGAAGCCTATCATGTATTTCATTTTCACTTAGTTCCTTATTCCTCAAATTTTCTTCTTTACTATCAAGAGTAACAGATCCAAACTTTTCAACGAAATCTGAAGGCCAACATGCAGCCCCTGGGGACCTCTGCTCTGAGGGCCCAACTTCATCTCCTCTCTCTTCCATGCCAGTAGATAGTTTAATTGCAATACGATCTCCTAGACACTGCTACTCCATAAAAGAGCTTTATTCATCTCACACTTGTTCTTAGACAAACTATCATTAATAAGGAGTTTCTCCTCCTCCAACCTGCCCAAGCTCGATGCCGTAAAATCTGCAAACACAAAATATTTGAACGTCAGCAAACATGATTCTAAAAAAGATGGCTCTATATGATTACTTTAAAAGGTATTTAGAGGACTCATAAGGGATAGAGCATGAATGGCAGCAAAAATTACTGAAGGACCACTAAAGTATTGGAACTCCTACCTCTTCCAAACAAAATAGAAATAAGGGAAATAATCGAAGTGGATAAAGAATCTCTATTTCAAGAATCAGAGCCCGTTTGGCTTAACTTGAAAAAGTAGTTTTTAAAAAGTCAAACTTTAGTAACTTTTAAGTTAAAAAATAAAAAGTAGGGGAGTACGTACTTTCAACTTTTTTCAAGACATTTTATACTTATTTTAAGTTATTTTTAACTTTGCCAAACCCTCCCAAAAGTTAAAAATGACTTGAAAGTAGGTTTGACCAACTTTTAAGCCAATCCAAACGCTCTCAGACAGCAACAAGGATGACATCTGAAAAGATTAACACTACCAATTTATACTGATGAAAAATAGATAGTGACACCGCAACTTTACAAAGTTGCTCGAGTGTTTGGCTTCCAGAATGGTCTTTTCACTTTGTCTCCTGATCTCCTCATACCACAATAATGTACAGTGATTCTAGTACCTCTCATTTGTATTTTTCGCTGCTACTGGAACTAGAACTCCACGTATGAGAAGGTGTGGGGGCATTAATCAAAGGCAAAGTTCAATGATCTTCATCTGGATTTAACTTTAGATTATTGTGACGTTAAACTATCTAAAGTGGTGAAGTGCTGTGCATTGGAGAATTGATCAACATATAAACAAGATATCCCAAATCTCAGTCCTAAGAGATTGCTTCAGATTGCTCCTCCAGTATGCAAAGTTTCAAATGAAATGAACTATATGCATTAAGCCTATAGAATACACCTTCATAAAAAGAATTACAAACATTACTATTTATTTCCCAAACCAACCTTACTTTGCTGACAAATGACTTTTCGTCAAAAGCGTCAAAAGTAACAAACGTACTACCCAAATCACATCAATCTACACTACACAACGCAATATCAATTCAGTAGAAGTATGATATCATCTAGGTTCTAACTACCGAAGCAACAAATAAATTAATTTGCAAAATCATCATTCATGAACTTTTCCGAATCCAAACATTGACCATTTCACTAGGCTTAACACAACAACTTAATTAAAACTCCTCATAAGAACCCACAGAAGACTCGAATAGCAAGATAATACGAAGAATTAGATAATCAACAAGCTGAATTTAACAACCCTACTTCGCTGACAACTGAATTTTCGTCAAAAGCATCAAAACTAACAAATGTATTACCTGAATCACATCGAACAACACTACACTACACTACACAACGCTATATTAATTCAGTAGAATTTTGATATCATCTAGGTTCTAACTACTGAAGCAACAGATAAATTGATTTGCAAATTCATCTTTCATGAACTGGAGTGCAGTCAAAATTCATCACCAATACAATTCTGAATCCGAACATTAACCGTTTCACTAGGCTTAACACAACAATTTAATTAAAACTCCTCATAAGAACCCACAAAAGACTCGAAAAGCACGATAATACCAAGAATTAGATAATCAACAAGCTGAATTTAACAACCCTACTTTGCTGGCAAATGAATTCTCGTCGAAAGCATCAAAACTATCAAATATACTACCCAAATCACATCGAACAACACTACACTACAAAATGCAATATCAATTCAGTAGAAGTTTGATATCATCTAGGTTCTAACTACCGAAGCAACCGATAAATTGATGTGCATTTCATCTTTCATGAACTGGATTGCAGTCAGAATTCAGCACCAATACAGTTCCAAATCTGAACATTGACCGTTCACTAGACTCAACATAACAATTTAATTAGAACTCCTCATAAGAACCTATGGAAGACTCAAAATCAAGATAATACCAAGAATTAAATAATCAACAATGTGAATTTAACAACCCTACTTTGCTGGCAAATGAATTTTCGTCTAACTCATCAAAACTAACAAATGTACTACCCAAATCACATCAAACTACACTACACTACACTACACAACGCAATATTAATTCACAAGAAGTTTGATATCATCTAGGTTCTAACTACCGAAGCAACAGATAAATTGATTTGCAGATTCATCTTTCATGAACTGGAGTGCTGTCAACATTCAGCACCAATACAGTCCCTAATCCGAACATTAATCATTGCACTAGGCTTTACACAACAATTTAATTAAAACTCCTCTAAGAACCCATGGAAGACTCTAAAAGCAAGATAATACCAAGAATTAGATAATCAACAAGCTGAATTTAACAACCCTACTTTGCTGACAAGTGAGTTTTCGTCAAAAGCATCAAAACTAACAAATGTACTACCCAAATCACAACAAACTACACTACACTACACAACGTAATATCATTTCAGTAGAAGTTTGATATCATTTCCATCTGCCAAAGCAACCGAGAAATTGATTTGCAATTCATCTTTCATGAACTGGCGTACAGTCAAATTTCAGCACCAATACAGTTTCTACTCCTCTCCTAATCCGAACATTGAACATTTCACTAGGCTAAACACAACAATTGAATTAACACTCTTCATAAGAACTCACGGAAGACTCGCAAGGAAGATAATACCAAGAATTAGACAATCAACAAGCTGAATTCAACAAAAACACATGCAAACAATACTTACCGAATCTGAAATTGATGAATACAAAAGCGCAATAACAATAACAAAAAAAACGTGATCGGAGAGTTTACCAGTAGAGTAGATCTTAGAAAAATGAATCTGGAGCTACTTCACTAACAAGCGATTATCACCATTTCTAATCCTACATCGTCTGAAGATTCAGCTTCTTGTCGCAATCGTAAGTTTACACCTCTCACAGAGACATACCAAACTCTAGAGAGAGAAAGTGAGAAATAGAGAGAGAGAGAGGCGGGGATTGTGTTTGATTATATTTTTGGGTCTATGTGTTCGTATCAATTGTTATATTGATGCATCCACCAAGAAAGCGATGGCGTTTTATTTATACTTTTAATTTAAATTAAACTTGTGATCTTTCTTTTTGCATTCAGGTACAAGCATCGAATCGTATTGTACAATTTCAGCAGGCGCAAAGGTAGCTCAATTTTAGTCAACAGTCAACGAAATTAGGAATTAAATTCCATAATTTCGGGAAACGAAGGAATATACTACTACCCCGTTCACTTTTATCTGTACACTATTTTTAAAATAAATTTTCATTTTCATATATCAGGAAAAAATAATTATTATATTTTTCATGTTTTACCTTTAAGGAATAAAATAGTATTGTTATAAGCAAAACTGAACAAAAGAAGTAGTACTAAATTTTTTTAAAAAAATTGTTACATCATATGATATCAGTATTAGGGTCGATTAAATTCAAAATTCACATCAAGATAGGATTAGCCGTTCGATTACGGCCTTACGAGCTAGCTTTGTATTCTTTTCTTTTTTTTAAAATCATCAAATTATGTGTAAATTATTAATTTAAAATTCAGATGACTAAAATTTTGTATCCACAAGTTTCAAATTTTGATTCAACATATGCATTGAAAAGTTCCACGTTGAGAATAAAATATTCTTTTCTGAAAACGATTTTATAATTAGGATTCGATCTCAAAATCTCTAATCATAAAAAGAAAGGAATACTTAAACGTCATCGATCCTTTGGAGAAAAGGCGAAAAGTGTGATTTGAAGGGGGGGGAATGGAGGTGTGAGTCACGTGCGTGATGAGGGGGAGGAAGTTTGGTTGGCTGTTAACTCCGACAAGGCAGCTGGCAAAGTGGGGGTGGCTTACCAACATCCACATCTTCATCCGCGTGAATCCTTTTAAACTTTATTTAAGCACTGTTTCTTCTCTTTTTTAAAATTTAAATATTCATTTTATCTCAGCTGGCGGAGCACTCAATTCTTTTGAAAAGAAAAGGCTTCATAAAAAAAAAATTAAAAATCACACCAACTTATTCTAAGTATTTCACATCAAATTAAAGTGACGTATTAATGAATATAGTCATGCAAAGTCGTGGAAGAGTAAATGCTACTCATAAAAATATTTTAAAAAATTGTGATGAGGGAACGATTGTCATTTGAAATATTTAAAATAATATTTTGTGAATATTTAAAAATTTTAAAATAGTTTTTGAATAAAAATACCATAGCTTAAAGCACATGAACAACTTCAACACATATGTTGGAGTATGAGACTTTGACAAGTAGAATTCGAGGAATAATTCATGAAGTTCAGACTTTATAGTTTAAATGTGAACAAATTTCAAATTCCACAAATAATCAATTGAGTTTAGTCATCTAACCGTTCAAACTTCAACAACAATTTGTGAAGTTTGCTTGCTTTCCACATTGAAAAGTAGCTAAACACCGAATAATTTTAAAATGTTTGACTAAAATTTAGTTAGCGGTCCAAAAAATAGTTATTTATTTGTCAATTTCTTCCAAGTGGCTATTACCAAGGAAACAAAAATTGCTAAATGATGGACCGACATGAACAAGTAGCCAAATGGGGATTTAAGTCAAATACTACTCCCTCCGTCCACAATTGTTTGTCAGGGTAAGGTCATGCACACCCCTCAAGAAAAATTTAATACAAGGTGTAATTTGACTAATATAATTTTACTATACCAAGAATACCAAAAGTTCACATAACTTTTCAATTGAACTACACTATCATTAAGGGTAGAATTGGAAAAAAGTGACTAATTATTTCTTGATTGTTTAAATTGACGATTAATCTTGAACATCTATTTTTAGTATATCAGCCAAACAATTGTGGACGGAGGGAGTAGTATGTATTTTAAAGGGAAAAAACGTGAACAATTAGTAGCCTCGATCTTCACCAAATTAGGGCTTTAGTCAAATTTTGACTTTCGAGAACAAGGCAAAGGCAACACAGATTGTATGTGTACTTGTTTAATTTTATATAAATTTAAGTGATAATTTGTGTACACTAAAAAATAAATGACATAAATATTGAAGTAAGTTAAAAAAAATACGTTTATGTATTAGACATAACATTTTTCACTGAATAACAACTTTATGCCCCCTATCATTCATTTTGCAAGTCAATGGAAACTGTGGCCACCTCATAAATATTTTGTTGCCGTGGATCAATTTTCAACATATGATTTGATCGTAATAATCTAATGATGTAATCAGTTTTTATTTTGCTATTTAAGCTATATTCAATTTTTTTCAAAATATTTAACTTATGATTAGTATTGATAAACTTTTACGCCTACTCATTTTCATTAAACAATTGATTATTGAATAGTCATGTCATTTACATAGAGTAAGTGAGTTGATGAATAGGTATGTGACATTTGCCTATAAAGTTAAGTTTGATAATTCAAATTTTAGCTATACAGAAAGTATCAAATTTAACTTTAAAATCGTATACCTTTATGTTTTTAAAATTGTTAATTCATAAGTCTAAAGTTGATTTTAAAATGATTAAACTTGTAAAATTTTACGTCCTCAAAGTGGCTATATGTGCACTTTGGTCATTTTGATGAGCAAAATGTTCTAAGCCCATTAAAATTTAGACGATTTGGCTAAAACTTACACACGGTCATATAAGTATATTTTAGCTTATTTACGCATTTGGTAAACACTAAAATGATTGTAAGTTAATATCGATTAAAAAGTTATTTCCCCACATCCCCTCCCTGTACCCTCACCTCTCAAAGTATATATGTTTATCTAGAATATATACAAGTGCTTTAAAGATAATTTGTATTACTTATACATCAAACGCAGAAAACAAGTAAAAACTTAAGTTATTTTCTGCAAAATATTTTCCTACCTACCGAACACACATTTCATCACAAAACAAATCACTATTGCGATGAAATGTATTTTTCAATCGGACCTACCAAATTGTTTTTGTTGATATTTATGTTTTTACTCTTGTTTGTTTTCATTGACAAAACAACGTGCTCGTCCTTGTTTTGTTGTGACTTGTTATGAGATTTAATTTGGTTCTATTCGTTATAAAAAAATATATATAAACTGAGAAATTACATAATTAGACATACTTCACTATTCTCTATATATATATAACTTATTGCTTATACTTTCAAAATATTATGTATCTTATTTAAGAGTTTTTTAACCATATATCGAGGAAAATATACCTAGATAGATGTATTTTTGCTCCCAAATATACTAAAATAGGGAGAGAGGCGAGTGAGATTTGTTATGTGTCTCATATACATACGAATCACACTAGATACATGTATGAGTATGTATATGGTCTGATTCACATGTATTCTAGATACATAGAAGAGTGGCGAGCCAGACGGGAGGGAGGTGAAGGAGCTGAGCGACGAGATTTGTTATGTATCTCAGATACATGTGAATCCACTTGAATACAGTGTATCTAAAACAAATTACATCTAACTTTGACCATATGTATCCCGAAATACATGTATCCTAGACACACCAAAATCTAATAAGATTCATAATATTGCAAACTAAAGTGTATCTCAGTAATTAACTCTTATCACTAATTGTATATGATAAAAAAAACATATGATGATTCATGTATTATATATTATTATCTGCTTATTTATTTATAAAATAAAAAAGAGAGAAAACAACTATTAGGACTCTAACCATTGTATGCTTTAGGAAGATAAAATAAAAGACCTTGAGGATGAAAATAACTCTTTCTTCCTCTTTTTCATTAAAAGAAGTTCAAGCAAAATATTTTTTGAAGAAGATTTTACTACGAAAAATAGGAACATATTCTGAAACAAGGTATGTTTTTAGATGTGACTTTATATTATGTAGTTTTTTTTTTATGTGATTATACAATTTGATTAGTAAAATAAAATTCGATGATTCTTTAAATTATGTGTTTGAGTTTATTCTCGAGGTCTCTTCATTAGTAAGTTTGATTGAGATTAAACAATATATTTCCACTCATAATATAATATTCAAGATGTTAATCTTAATTCAAATTATGAATTTCACATCTATCCACATGAGTAAAACAAAAAAAAAGTAAAGAAGATCTTTTCAAATTATGAATTTCATATTTAATTTGTCCCTTAAATTTCATTTCTTTGTACTTATTTTTGGTGCCTACTGCTTTATTTTCTGTCACCTGTAGGGTAATATGATGGAAATTATTGGTACTTTAGTAAGAAAGAGACATTTTAAACATGAAAATCTTTATTATTAAAAAAATCTTTGGAGCTGAACCCAAAAGGGTACTAAAAGCAATAGTGTATAATGAACCCCATGCGTCATAATCTGTGTTAGTCAAGTCAGTAAACTCTAAATATTATAAATTATGTATAGTATATGTCATATAAAATATAATATACAATATATGGAGTTTGCATCTAACACAATTATAAACTTTTATTGATTTAACATAATTAAGTGATGTGTATTTTTATTTTAACTTGAAACATATATATACATATACATACATATACTACTATTGTAAATCTAATACTAATAACATATATCAGCCTCATTACTATTCCGATTTCTGAGTAATCCAATAAAGTTTATATATAAATCTTATTATTTTCAATAATTGAAGAATCTAATAGCATATTAAAACTTCATTACATTATATAAAATATACCATTTTCTATTTTTTATTATACTAACGATAAAAATTATTTATATTAAGAAACTTATATAAATGGTGATATATTAAATAAATTAGGGTGGGGCGAGTTGGGGAGGCAAAGGAAGGTGGGTGAAGTGGTGATATATTAAAAAAAACAATCAGTATGAAATATCATTTATTAAACTTATTTTTTTTTCATTAAAAAAATCATATTTATGATTTTAAGAAACTTATAGGAAAGTTTTTTCTAAAGCACGTTAAGCCGTCAAAACAAAAAAATTAAAATTCAAAACAATTTTCCTTTGTTAAGCCATCAAAATAAAAAAATTAAAATTAAAATTCAAAACAATCTTACTTTGTTAGTACTTCTCATAGAGCCCACGACTCTATTTCTTTTACTTGTAGAAGCTATGAGGAAAATGATTTGTCATTTTTTGTCCACGAAAGTGATTTATTTTTTCTCAAATAATATAAGATATTTTGTAGATGAGGAAATATAAAAGAAGGTAAAGTAATAAGAATAATGTTTCTTGCTTAAACACCATCATTATTATCCATAAATTCAGTGTAATCTCATAAATATTATGTAAGGAGGGTAATATATACACATTTTTATCCTTACCTTTACATGGATGGGTAAAGAGATTGTTTCTATTCACCATCGACAATTTATCTCCTTTATCAAAACTTGAGATTGAGAATATGAACAAGCTCATATCCGATTTTAGTCTAGCCCTAGATACTTTAGATTTAACTCTTAAGTGAATTAACCATTGATTGCTAAATAAGGAAACCAAATTATTGAATCTTAATTATTTTTTCCCCATTAATTGGGAATTGGATTATCATAGAAGCAAAAATACTCTATGATAGTACTACTAATATGTGCATTACAAAAGTTGCAAAAGTACAATATAAAAAAACTTTGCACATGCATCGATTAAGCAGAATGATCTTGCTAGTATTTTATTAAATCATTTAGTCAGAGGGCTAGTCAAATTAAATAAGATTGGATAGATCCAGCTAACCAGAATAATTAATGCTCTAATTTTTAAAAACCACAGTACTTAAATACACGTACATTAACTCTCCTTTAATTTGCCATAAATCAAAATACAATGTACTAAATTGCTTCATAGCCTTAACACCTAACTCAAGAAAAATATTAGTACTTCCTCGATTCCCTTTTACTTGTCAAATATACTGAAAAAATATTTTTCCTTTTATTTTCTTACTAAGTAAATCGAAAGAGATTTTTTTTTTATCAATTTTCCAAAAACAAATTGTAAGTATTAGTGATAAAATCTAGTTTTACAATGTACCTACCATTAATAACAATAGAGTAAAATACATCCTTAAATTAATACACCTTAATGGAATAGTAGGATAAAATTTGAATTACACATATTAAGTCAATAAATATATGACATATACTTGTTACATGCATTCTTATCATTTAATCATGATTAAGTTTATACATATTTTAATTTTATTAAATCATTAAGTTAAATTATTTTAATACAAACATTCAATGCATAGAAATACTTATGGTAAAGTAGAAATCTAAAATGAACAAGCTAATCATTTAATCTTTCACCCTTTGTAGTGGGAAAAAGGGGTGTTTTTAGCTAAAAGTAGTAATCCCATAATTATTAAATAATGAGGTGTTGAAGAACCTGGAATAATAGATGAATAATTATAGATCAATTATTATTATTTTTGTAAAAAAAAACACAAGTTGAGTGGTTCATAAAGTAAATAAAATTCTATTTCCCAAGATATCACAACTTATGATGAATGACAATGATGCATGTGTATGACTATGACTTTTGAGGGGCCTAACCTCTATTTTAATAAATGCCATCACATGATCCAAAAATCCAAGAACCAAAAAACTAAAAAGTTAAAATAATATAACTCTCTTCGTTTTAATTTATTTTTAAAAAAAAAATTATTTTTCTTGCAAATTATGTCAAGAAACAAAGTATCTAGCATTTTTTTTTATAAAAATAAAAATTCTCAATAAATATAAATATAAATAACAGAGTTAGACATTACGTTACCAATCTTGATGAGTCAAGGAACTTAAAGGATTCTTTTTAGCCAACTTCAAGCTGTTTATTTGAATTTATAAAAATTATTTGGTACAGTATTTGTTATATACTGTAGTTTTTTAAGTGTTGGTACTTAATAAACAATTTGAGTTTCTCCATTAACACAAGGTAAGCTTAAGTTCTCTCAAAGAGAATCAAGAAATTAGCCCTTTATTCTTGTCTTTGTGTATTAGCTAATCTATATTGTTTTTCTATCTTATTTTTTCCCTCTCTCTTAGCTCATATTTCTTTAAAGATTTCTGATTTTTGGGTGTTTTACAGCTAATGTATACATAGTGTTTATGCTTATTCATTCAGCCAAGAAAGTCACTTTGCAGTTCAAGATCATCTTTTTATCAAAGGTACTAAAAATTTCTCACTGTATTATTCATTTTTTTTTCTGTCTATAATGTATTAGCATTGATTTCTTTAGAGGGGTTTTGCTAATTTTGTTGAAAGGGATTTCTTGGATTTTGGTATGGTTCAATTTCTATTTGATGTCTAAGAGTTCTTTATAGTTACTGGGAAGTTCCAAGATTTGATCTTTTTTATTGTTTTGCAACTCTGGAAGAAGAAGAGGGTGTAGGGTGGGTGGGGGGGGGGTGTTGTGGGTAGGAAGGGTCAAAGGTTCTATCTTTTTTGTGTGTTCTTTTGTTAGATATGTTGCATGTAGAAATGGAGATTATTGGATTTGGGAAAATGGGATAATGTATTAAGGTAAGAAAAAATTGGATTGATAACATGTTGGTTTAGATAGAAATAGAATCAAGTTTCCATGAGTTCAAAGATTGGATCCTCAAGAATCAAAATTTTAAGGTTAGGCTTGTGGAAATGCATCATTTTTTTTGAAAATTTAATTGGTAGTTTTCGAAGTAGATGGAATTTTTGTGGAGACTGGTATGAAGCTGCAGTCGTGTTTTTACCTCCGAATCTTTTAGCTAAGCATTTCCATATGATGATCCAGAAACTTACCTCATTTGTTCTTTCAAATCTTTCATTCATATCAATTTGTGTGAGTCAATTCAAGTATATTAAAGTATGATATGGTTGAGTGTGTATCTGGTAGCATGGGCGGAGCTAGGGGGGGTGCAAGGGAGTTCTTCTAAATCCCCCTTCCCCTGAAGATTATTGTTTTTTATGTATATAGACTAAATTCTTTTGGTTTTTTTGTGTGTTTATTTCTTTGAGCCTATTTGGATGGGCTTATAACTTATGGATTTCCTTAGTGAAAATCCTGGCCCTGTCACCGTCTAGTTGACAGGAAGATTGCACTATTTAGGTCGGGTGAGGGCAGAGTCACTTGTCTATAAGTGAGATTAGTTGGTTGTGGTAGAAATTTTAAGCTTGTGGCAAAAACTCATGAACTATGTACATGACAGTTTGTGCTGTTAAGGCCCTACATGTTAGCATTCTTGTCTAACTATTGGTGCCAGCTGCAAGCACAAACTGATTGAATATGTGGGTCTTTAACAAGTATGGTGTTTGCTTTGAGATCTTATCCTATGTAAATGAATCCTGTAAAGGTTTAGACAAAATGCTTTTGTGATTAGATAATAGATTATAGTTGTTGTTGCACTTATACTAGGTTTCGTGTTTGCCAGGACTTATTTATTGTCAGGTTAAAGACGTTTATCTACTACCTCCTCTTGACCCCACTTGTGGGACTATACTGAGTATGTTGTTGTTGTTATATCTCCGTGTAGGATAACTATGAGATCTCTAGCTTTAAAGAACCGTTAGTTTGCCATAAAACAGCTAGTATTGGAATGATGGACCTAAATAGGGTGGAACAAACACAGGCCCCAACTAGGGATATCGATGATTGTTGCTTTTCTTAGAGAAGAGACGGAAGTGTTCCGAGGAGTAACATCAATATGCATTGATTAATTCATCTGGTGTTACAAGTAGTAAAGTGTAGCAGATGGTTTGAATAGTGTTTTATTATTAAGTATTTTGTTGTTATTATTGTTATATATAGCACTAGCAGTAAGTGTGACAGATTGATGGTTATACCTGCAGAAATAAGGTGTTTCTATGTTGCTAAAGAATCTTATGGAGGACAAGCAACTGAATTTGGATCAACCGTTTCCGTCAGTAAGACGAGTCTCTCCAACAGTGGCTTCTGGGAGTGATGAGACAAAGAAGACTGAATATTCTCTCCCCACTGTGACTCATCCTCCTCGTTACAAATCAGAACTGAAGTCAGGCCCAGTGAGGAATCCAGGAGTTGTGCCTTTCCGCTGGGAGCAGAGCCCTGGAAAACCCAAGTATGAAAGCAAACGGCAAATTCGTGCTACTGAGAAACCACCTATTGCCCCAAGACTTCCCCCAGGGAGGAAGCTGAAAGATAACCAGGATTCTGATAAAGCTCATGAAAGTCAAAATGTTAGTGAAAGCCAAATAGGAAATGCTCAACATTCCACACCGAAATGCATGAATTTGGACGAAAAGGTGAAGAAGATTGAGAGTATTGACTACTCAAAAAGTATGATTCAGGATATGGAAAAATGTGATTCAGAAGATGCTGATGAAGTATATATGGATGCCCCCAATACACTTTCAAGAACTGAATCATTCTTCGTGAATTGTAGTGTAAGCGGCTTAAGTGGATTAGACGAACCAGAAGCAAAACCATCTGGTACTTCTTTAAGAGATCCACAAGCTAGAGATTTCATGATTGATCGGTTTCTGCCAGCAGCCAAGGCTATGGCTTCAGAAAAGTCCTTAGAAATGCCTCACTATGCTCCCAGGAAGCAACCAGCTGTTCAGGAGCAACCAAGACAACTCAAGAAGGTAGTAAATGGGGATAAGCGGCCTCAGCTGCGTTACGGACCTAGTTTTGCACTTCGTTATTCCCAATTCCATGATAATTATGAAGAAGAAAGTGATGATGATAGTTGTTATGATGGAAATCTACCTACTAAAGTTTGTGGATTATTGCCTCGTTTTTGCTTGAAAAGTTCGTTTTGTCTTATGAATCCTGTACCTGGAATGAGTGCTAGAACAAGAGTACCCATGTCTCCTGCCAGTAGAACACAGACTGGATCATCATCTACCGCTTCTTGCAGTGGATCCGAGAATGAGGTATCAATTTCCACCGTCTTTCTTCCCGTCACTTCTGTTGCTCTACTGCAGCCACTTGTGTTGTGCTAACTTCCTCTCCCACATTTTCTTTATCACTTATGGTTTTAACTTATTGCAGCAGTCCAAATCTGAGTTAGTGGCTGGATTTGTCACAGTTCATGCACATGAGGACACAAATGATCGCTTTCAAAAATTATTTGAGTATCAAAACATTGCAGGTGAAGCGGATTTAGCAGCTCCTCCAGCAGAGAAAACTCTGCATGTAGATATTGTACATAAGGTGGAATCTCCAATTATGAAATCACCTCCTAAAGCGGAGAGACCATTTAACTTACAGGATGAGAATCAAGATATTCTTAAAAAGATGGCAGAACAAAAGCCCTCAGTGGATTCTTCACTTAGTTATTTTCCACCATCATCAGCGGAAAAATTGAACAATGCAGGGGAAATGATGGCACTGATAGCTTCTGAACAAGCTCAAGACCATTACCAGGATGCAGCCGCCTCAGTGAAACCCAAAGATGATGTTAAACGAAGTACCAGAAAGCAAACAGTACGAAAAGAAAAGTTAGAGAACTCATGCGTAGCACATTCAAAGCTTCCTGCTCCCCCTCCTTTACCAAAATCTCCATCAGATTCATGGCTTTGCCGTACTTTGCCTTCACTGTCCACGAAAAATCCATCTTCAAGATCATATGTTGGGACAGGAATAAGTCCTAACAACCAATCTTGTAAGCCACTATCTAGTGATCCCAAGTGGGAAACAATTGTTAAAACAACAAAGGGACATCAACAGCATTTGCGGTATACTGAGGTAAATTCCCTCACACCGTGTTCAAGTTTGTGAGAGACATCTTATTTTCTTGCTGTTGTTTCTGCTGCCTCTTTTTTTTATCACTCCTTCAACCGAGGGTCTATCAGAAACAACCTCTCTATCTTCTCAAGGTAGAGGTAAGGTTTACGTATGCTCTACCCTCCCAGACCCTACCTGTAGGATTACACTAGGTTTCTTGTTGTTGTACAGTGTTCAAGTTTGTGCACTTCTCTTTCCAAGACCAACCCACAAACTCGTTGACTTTGGGAGTGGCTCGGCTGATTGTCTGCTATATTTATGCGTAACCTCTTCTCTGTTTTCTAAAATTTATCTCGAATCTACCAGGAAATGATGACATTGACACCTATACCAGAAGCTCAATAGAAGACATAGAGGTTGTTTCCCATGCTTTCCCCGCGTATATGAAATAAGTTCCTCGGGTAAAACTATCAATACAACTGGTTGCAAGATGATTGAAAATATTCAGTTTTTGTCTGATTTTACACTTCCATTTTCCAGTTTATGATGGGTTTATAAATGTAAGTTTTGTTCCCAAGTTCATATTCTGTTATTTACACCATGGAATAAAAGTCTTTGTATAGGTATTTAGTAGAGTAAACATGAAGTCTCCTTATATATGATTTGATTCATAATAAAAAAGTTTTCTGGTTTTTATGATACATTCCATGTTTTCTGATTGATCATTACTTGTACAATTTACTCAACAATAACAATGACATATCTAGTATAGTCTCACAAAGTTGAGTCCGGAGATGATAGAGTCTACCATAGAGATAGAGAGACTGTTTTTGATAGACTTTTGGTTCAAGGGGAAAAAATAGTCCAAAGTAGTCCAGATTCCAGAATACTCGTACAATTTACTCAACAATAACGACATATCTAGTATAATCTCACGAAGTGGAGTCTAGAGACGATAGAGTCTGCCTCAGAGATAGAGAGACTGTTTTTGATAGACCCTTAGTTCAAGGGGAAAAAATAGTCCAAAGTAGTCGAGATTCTAGAATACTTGTACAATCTACTACATCATGGAAAATCTATGTAATATTTCATCAGATTGATTTCTCACATGATCACTCAACTAATAGTTAATTATCTCAGAAAGTCACTTTCAAGGTCATAACTATTAATTGAGTGACCATCAGAGAAATCAACTCATATTGCATAAGATTCTAATGCAGGATGACGAGTGTTTTTGGCCAAAAACATCCTTAAACTATACCCCTAACTTAAATTACATCCTTAAATTATTATTTTTAACAAAAAACATCCTTCAATATTTTAAACTTAACAACTTTCATCCTTTTGTTAAAATTTGACCCGAAAATAAAATAAAATTCATACAAAAATATGTGTAATTCATACTATTCTCAACAAAACTCCCTAAATCACCAAAGATTAAAAAAATCTCTTCGTTTTGTGATACATCTAAAATACTATTGTGAATTCTTTTTGACAACAACACTTGGCATTAGCAATTTTTTTTTAATTTATGTTTTATTTGATTTGATATTAAAAAAATTCCAGTTGAAATATTTTTTTCTCATTGAATCTGCAAGAAATGATGGCGACCTGAGACTTTTACTTTTAATTATGGAGAAAAAAACTCGACTGCCATATATGAAATTCAGAATCTTGATCACTTCAAATATCAAATTGCCCCAAAAAATTATTGATCTAATTACATTTTTACTTTACAAAAGGTGAAGATAATGTGAAATCAAGCTCCAGCTTCATTAAGTTGGTAAAGGAAAAGAAGAGCATATCATATCTCTTTGCAACACCATCCTAACTTTCTTTCTTTTCAGCAAATAAGGGTCTAAAAAAAAATGGGGGTGGGGGAACCTTTTCCAATGGATAATGAAATTATGTGGGAAAAGTTTTATTGAGAGCAGTGTGACCTGCACATGTTTTTGTGTAAAATCCATTAATTATTTGACAATTTTTTTTTACAAAAGGATGAAAATGGTTAAGTTTTAAATACTTGAGGGATGTTTTCTGTTAAGAAGGATAATTTAAGAATGTAGTTTAAGTTGAAGGTATAGTTTAGGGATGCTTTCGACCAAAAACTTGTAGGAGGACTATCAAACTCGGACTATCAAACTCGGACTTTGATACCGCTTTAAATGGACGATCTATCTGAGTGCACTTCGGAGGTCTGACTCTGATACCATTTTAAATGGACATTTGACGTAACTCAATCTTAAAAGTTAGTTCGAGAGGGAGGATTGTCTCAATATATGTAAGGTAGTCTAGATCCCTTCCATCACATATAAGATATACTTCTTTCATCACATATGTACAAGTATTTGTTTCCTTTTTCAAAATTCAATAATGACCCGAGTAGCATGGGGCACGTGGAATTCCATGTGAATCAGCAAGGACCACCTTGTAAGAGTCCTTGCAAGACTAAATACTCCTAAATGACCAATAAAGAAGTAGTGTTGTGAGGGAAGGGTGAAGAGAACCCCATCTGGGAGTGAAATAGAACATGAAATCGTAAGCTCCCAAGCAGTTTGAGGAGCTAGGGCTTTGACCATGTGCCTATTAAAGAATGAGCTGAGAAATTGTGATCTGAAACACATAAACTAAAAATTCTGACTCCAACTCTAACCGAAAGCTCCAAAAAAATTCGTCCAGTTCTTAGCAATTTCTATTCTTGAGATCCCTGACAATCTTGATGGCCAATAGAGTTATGAAGACTATGGATTCTTTTAGAAAATTAATGGTCAAAGATTACTAGAAGAGTTGGTCAATAACAGTATTAGGATCGTGTAAATTGCTTATTTTCTAAAAAGTAATAGTATTTCTAATGAGGGAAATTATTACTTTAAAAATAAAAAAATAGTCCTTCTGTCAAAAATTAGAAAAAATAGTAAAGTTATGTGACATGATCCTAACCAACAATTATAATATATTCATTTGTTTCAATTTGTCTGTCTTAGTATACGTGGCTAAACATAACTCCAATTTTCGAATATTATTTTTCACTTTGAAAGTAATTTTTTTTTTCAAATTTCACAATGAAAAATGGACAAATGCCTAGTTTGTCTGGACACGGAAAAACATAAAGAAACTTTTGAATCTTATAATTTTAAACTAAAGATGTGTAATGTACCTACATGTTCATTAATCTGGTAATCTTAAGTATGTCAGGTGAAATGTTGGAATTAAACCGTTGCCGAAAAGGAAAGATACATTCTTTTAAATAGACTAAAAAAGGCAATAAGACAAGCAAATTAAAACGGAGGGAGTAATTATTGCACTCTATAAAAGCATTCATGTTGTATAGGAGAAAGTAAATAATATAATGGCTAGGTTCTTGGTTTTTTCTTTGAATGTTGATGACAATTCTAGTAAAGCTAGTGCTATTATTAGTTACTATGGAGTCTTGTTCTTGCTCTATGTTATCATTTTCTCTGTTTTAGGGGTGTCAATAGTGGTATTTTCATGTACTGATCATCCCGAAAATGACAAAGTATCTAAGAAGAAAAAGAAAATCAAGTCTAAGTCTATTGGTGCTAATTGTGGTTCTAATTTTGGTGGTACTGGTGGTGTCATCACGTATGCTAGTGGTGCTGGTGGAGGAGGTGGTGGTGGCTGTGGATGTGGCGGTAGCGGTGGTGGAGGTGGTGGCTGTGGCAGTAGCGGTGGCGGAGATGGTGGTGGCTATGGAGGTGGTGGTTGCTGAATGATTGTAAACTCTAATGTTACTCTTCTATGACTTATGAATGCATATATTATATGGGCTTAAAGTGTTCTGTTAAGTTCCCTTTTTGTTAAGCTAGCTTATATAAAAAGCACTATATGGTTTCTTCTATCCCACAAATTAGGGGTGTCAATGATATGGTTCAATCAGTTATTTTATAAAATTTAGGTCATATTGATTACTTTAGTTTGTATAATTAAAATTAATTTTTTTGAAATCGTCTCATTATCTCGATTTCTCTTTGATATTGCTACAATGCAATTGATTGAGTATCTTTTTACTTAAAAATCATGTGAGACTCACTCGTATAAGTTAGAACACGTATTCCATAAGATTTTGACAAAAAATCTTTGGATATTTTTACTATTTAAAAGGTGATAAATTAATACAACATGAAAGACGACAAGAATAGAGATTCATCCTGATATTTCAAACTAGTAATGTAAAACAAAGTTAAGCAAGGCCAAAAAATTTGGATGACACAAATGAGAAGAAATTAATCAAGATGGGACTTAAGAACAAGTCTACTAAGATTAAGAAAACTTTTAGGAGTCATTTGGTATGATGTATATGGTATAATAATCTCAAGGATAAAATACAACACTATTTTATCCTACATTTGGTTGGAGGAATTAGATAGTCTTAGAATTACTTATCCCACCATGTATACCATAATGATGGGATGGGATAAGTTATCCCATATGCTTGGTCCCAAAATAATTAATACTGAAATAACTTGTTTCCAACCAAACGACCTAAATTATATACGAGGACAAATATCTAATTCTACCTCGTAACTTATTAGTTACTATTCAAGATGCTAGAACTCATTTAGGGTTGTAAGTCATTTCCTTCACCGTCAATCCTAAAACAAATCTTTTAATACATTTTTGGAAAAATTACATAAATACACCACTCTTGATATCATAATCTCTAAAATTTCCTATCATTTTAAAAAAAAAAATACAAAAGTTTCCTCCCAAATACATCATTATACAATAGAATGAAACCGTTCAAAAGGAGTACGATATCAGGCCTTGCGGGGTAAGGTCAACTGATTAGACCTGCCAGGACAATCGGTTATATGACGGCTCTCGTCGACTTGGCTGATAGTTCCACAAATCTCACTGCACTGACCATAGTAAACTCCTTCTCGTTGTACCGAAATAGAGGTCTGGTTTAAACGACCCAGTACAACATCACATTTGACACCTAAGGAAGGTACAACCCAACTATGAGGTACATCAGTCGATGTTACAATAAGACGAATATGACTCTTTGCTGGTATAACCACTCTATTGTCGACTTCTAATAAACGTGATTGACCCAATTCTAGATGCATAGGCAGAGGGGAACTTTCCTAAAAAGCCTAATAGCAATTAACTGCATTGGAAACGACGAATCATACTCTTAAAGGAGGTTCCCTCCCAATAGATGTCAGGAAGGATATCCCCTCTCGGATACGAATATGTCCCTCCCATTAAGTAACATATCATTTGCAATGCATCGAACAACCAAGGAATGTATCCGAAAGCAACGAAAAATTCAAGATTTTTGTAATTGGGAAAACTTCTGGAATAAGATATAATTAGCCCCCAAATGTATAGGATTTCTGTACTTTATATACAATTTTTAATGTTTTCATTATTTTTTACTTAATCTATAGAGAATATTAGTAGCTAAGTTGGTCCCCCCCCCCTCACCAGTTTGCTAACCTACTTATCGGTTGGCCGCAAATTTGTAACAATCACCAGTTTTCTAACCTACTTGTCGATTACCCGCAAATTTGTAACCACAATAGGGCTCTGGACTTGCCCCCCGCCCTCTAACGATTTCACCATTTTGTTAACCTATTTCTCGGCTATCCGCACTCTATAACCAGAATAGGGCTCTTGACTTAACCCCCCCCCCC
>JAJOOS010006080.1:0-57662 GCA_029582725.1 Solanum chiquidenum | reverse complement strand
ATTTCTAAAGTTCACAACCTAAAGTTCTAAAATCCTACAAAAATTCAAGTTCTCTAAAGTTCACAACTTAAAGTTCTAAAATCCTACAAAAATTCAAGATTTCTAAAGTTCACAACTTAATGTTCTAAAATCCTACAATAATTCAAGATTTCTAACGATCACAACCTTTTAAAGTATAAAATCCTACAAAAATTCAAGTTCTCTAAAGTTCACAACTTTAAGTTCTAAAATCCTACAATAATTCAAGATTTCTAAAGTTCACACCCTAAAGTTCTAAAATCCTACAAAAATTCAAGTTCTCTAAAGTTCACAACTTAAAGTTCTAAAATCCTACAATAATTCAAGATTTCTAAAGCTCACAACCTTATAAAGTCTAAAATCCTACAAAAATTCAAGTTCTCTAAATTTCACAACTTTAAGTTCTAAAATCCTACAATAATTCAAGATTTCTAAAGTTCACAACCTAAAGTTCTAAAATCCTACAATAATTCAAGTTCTCTAAAGTTCACAACTTAAAGTTCTAAAATCCAACAAAAATTCAAGTTCTCTAAAATACACAACTTAAAGTTCTAATATTCTACAATAATTCAAGATTTCTAACGTTTCACAACCTAAAGTTCTAAAATCCTACAAATATTCAAGTTCTCTAAAGTTAACAACTTAAAGTTCTAAAATCCTACAATAATTCAAGATTTCTAACGTTCACAACCTTGTAAAGTTCTAAAATCCTACAAAAATTCAAGTTCTCTAAAGTTCACAACTTTAAGTTCTAAAATCCTATAATAATTCAAGATTTCTAAAGTTCACAACCTAAAGTTCTATAATCCTACAATAATTCAAGATTTCTAAAATTCACAACCTAAGTAAAGTTCTATAAACCTACAAAAAATTCAAGTTCTAATTAAATTCAATAATTCATATCCAATTTCTAAAATTAGTTATATGTAAACTTCTAATCCAAGAATTAATTAGTTACATTCAAGTTCCAAGTTCAAGTTCAATTCAACTTCAAGTTCTAAATTCAAGTTCATATCTAGTTGTATATAAACTTCTAATCCAACAATTAGTTATATATTCAAGTTCTAATTAAAAAAAAAACCTCATCGATCAATATATATTCATGACATTCAAACATTCATTACTATATAGTCATGACATTCAAACATTCATCATATACACTTCAATTACTAATTTCTAACTTCAAAGTAACACTTTACTAACTAACAATATATCAATCAAATTAAAAAAAAATCTCAATTCACAATCAAATTACATATTCTCAAGTTCAAACTAGTCCTAAAATAAAAAAAAACCTAATTCATTCACTAATTACAATATCCAATTTAAAAATGCCCAATTTAAAAGAAAACCCTAAAATAAAAAATCTTCAATTCTCTACCTAACTAACAATAATCAAATCAAATTAACAATAACACAACCCAACAAACTAAAACAATAATATACTAACTAACAATCAACTATAATCACTAGAATTAAAAAAAAACCTAAAATTAAACACCAACCTTAACAAAGAGGAGAGGCAGCGACGGAAGGTGACAGACGGTGACTGGCGGCAATTGGCGGCGACGGACAAGGGTAGCGATGGCGGCGGTGGAGGTGACAGCCGGTGGAGGGAGATCGATAGAGAGAAGGGAGAGAATAAGAGTGAAGAAGAGAGAATTGAGAGAGAAGAAAAAATAAAAATCCCGATCTGGGTCAAAAATATTTTAAGAAAAGCGACAGACATCGTCTCTTTTTAAAAAATATTTGACCAAAATTTTGATTAAAAAAGCGACGGACTAAGAGACGTTGTCCGTCGCTTTTCTTAAATGTTTGACCAATCATGTTGACCAAAAAGCGACGGACTTAGAGATGCTGTCCGTTGCTCCTTTAAAAAATAATTAATCAATTAATTATTAATTATATATATTTGGAGCAAAAATTCGCGAAAAAAGCGACGGACTAAGAGATGCCGTCCGCCGCTTTTTGAAAAATAATTTTAAAAATAATTATTTTTATTAAAAAGCGACGAACAGTGTGGCAAATGACGTCGCTTTTTGGAGCGACGTCGTCCGTCGCTTTTCTGTCCATCGTTTTTTAGCAGCTTTCTAGTAGTGTATATTTTAATACGCTTTGAAAGTTGCCTCGTTAAAAACCTTACCAGGAAAACCCAATTGGGATAAAATCATGGTTAAGGAAAAGAGTACAACACGTATTTTTATCCCCCCTATAAAACCTTTACTTGATATCTCGGAGACGATGCATTCCAATCTTATATCACAACTTCTCAAATATTGATGTTGGCAATCCTTAGTAAATAAGTTTATCAGATTATCACTTGAATGGGTCTTTGAACGTCAATCTCATCATTTTGTTGAAGATCATGTGTGAAAAAGACTTTTGGTAAAATATGCTTTGTTCGATCTCCTTTGATTGTATCCTCCCTTCAATTGAGCTATATATTATTTTCGTATATGGTGGCTGGAATATCCTTTTCAAAAGAAAATCACACATTTTCTGAATATGATAGATCATGATTCCAACCAAACACACTCCCGACTTAATTCATAGATCAATATTATTTTTGCATTATTTGAAGAAGCGATTACTAATGTGATTCTTTGAATTTTCAAGATATTGTTGTGTCTCCATATGTAAATAAATATTCCATTTGCGATCGAGCTTTATGCAAATCAAATAAATATTTTGCATCTACATAATCAAATCATTTCTGACTCGGGGATTGATCATTTCAATTTTATTGAAGCTCGTCTTTTCTCTGAAAGAAAATCACACATCTTCTATGTGTTGAGTCACTTGCTTTGTTAGTTTTCTGTCATAACTTTAATGATAATTTGACAATCCTTTCACATAACTTTCGTTATGTATATCAAACAATCTTCTAGCTTTTGCATAACCATCAATCTATAAGTGCACCAATTGCACTAATACGTGACATTTTAAATCATTTTCATGAGATCAAAAAGATTTTTTCTCTGTGATAAGTAGTCTCAAAACCATTGGGTACTCAATGGAATTGGTTTAAGACCTTTTAAATCCTTCAAGATTTTCATAGAACCTTCATCATCTAGTTAGACATAATAATCATTCATTATGCATATTCAAGTATTTCATCTATTGTCAGACTGAAACAAGTCTCACTGCATCCACCACCGGAGAATATATCTCCATGTAATAATGTTAGGATTTTTGTGAAAACTCTTTATTCCCCGAGGCACAAACCGCACTTTATATCTTATGGTTATACTTTCGCATAATGATTCATTTGTACCACACTGACATTATATTTTGATCCATAAATTATAAGATCAAAAACATCACTTTTCTAAGTGAAACAAATATACTTGAATAGTGTCAATCATTTATCTGTCCACATTATATGACAGATTTAAATTTAAGATCCTTGTAACCATTTATAGCATTGAGTGCTACTTCATATCAAAGATACCGTCGACGGTCATTTTGATATCGATTCCAATACTATATAAAATATCGAGATCTCTTCAGTTTTCATCATTTTCAGGTACCTGAACCTTTGTCAAGGTTTTATGAAGTGTTATGTCATAGTGCTCTTTCAAAGCACTTACCTCATTATCATGACCATTTTAATATTTGCTCCTCTCCTTCCTTAAGGAGTTTTACGTTTGGAATCAATTAGTCTATCACGCTTCTGGCATATCATAGACTCTGTCCTTCAAGGACTATTTGTTGGAGCATTTGCAGCTTAATTAAAATATTGAGTCAGCAAATACATCTGGCAATTTATTTGCAACATTTTGCAGATGAATTATCTCTTGAACTTCAAGTTCACATTTTTTTTAACGAGGATCTAGATAATTCACCCTACACATAATTTTCAGTTGTTAAACATATCTCCATCTAATGTTAGAAAATCTAACATTTACCCCCAACCTCATTTGGGGATCCATCTTTGTGCGTGGTGGAGCAATAAAATCATATGTGCACACATCAAATTTTTTAGATGGAAATTATTTGGTTCCTGACCCTGAACCAATTGTGATGGGGGAACCTTGTTGGCTTGATGCATACATGTTAAATAAACTCATCTCGTACCAAATTTTATTTGAGAGATTTCTTCTCATAATCAGTGGTCTAGCTATAATTGGAGGCAAATAATTTATGCTAAACCAATCAGTATTATCAACATAATTTTATAGTTTGGAACTATGCTCTTAATTTAACATTTTGAGCAAACAATCTTACAAAAACCAATTTGTAAGTTGATACAAATGCACATGTCACCATACCATAGATGCATCTATTAAATCATAATAGTAAGCGGTCCACATGGCAGGTGAACGGACCCATATTCACCTTTTTATATGTTCCAAATAATTTCAGGGAATACAATCCCAACCTTAGCTGGTACAATGATCATTTTATCATGAGAACAAGCAACACAAGAGAATTCTTGAAGAATCTTTTATTTCTTCAAACATATAGTCACATGAATTCTCAATTTCTTTTGCATCACATTTGAATCGGAATGGCCAACCGATTTTGCCAACTAATATATATTCTAGTAAACTTCTAGTTTACTTCTGCATGTGATTCCATCATCATGTCCATATTTGTATACAACAAACAACAAGAAAAAATGGGTAATCTTATACGTAAATATTTATAACCCACTTTGGTTGTAGTAATTTGAAGATATTAAATCTTTCCGTAATTTATAGTCTCAATATAATATTTTTTTCTTTTCAATTCTTCCGAAACTTAAAAAGTTTCTTTTGAGACTTACTACAACCCCAATATTATGAACAATTTCATTCCTGCGGATAATAACACATTAGCCCTTTCCGAACTCTCAATTAATTTTGTGTACTACCACAAATTTCACAACGCCATTCTTATGGTGACGATCTCCTTCAAGGAAAAAAATATTATTATTGTCATGATTAAAATTATAACATGCAAGACTTATTTCTTGACAACCAATGACAAATTTGTGTTACCACACAACAATATTTATTTTGGTCATGGCCACAACCTTTATAAGAAATAATTATTCTTTCTTTTGTCCTTCAATAGTTCATAATTTAACATACCACAATATTTGTGTAGTACTTAAAGTATATGACTAAATGACCATATATGTCATAATATTTCTTTTCAATCTCTCAAACCTCCCGTAGAGGTGAGATGTGACATTTATCTAACAATATATGAACATGTTCTCATCCATAAGAACACAAGTCACATTTTCTTTAATAAATGGACCATAACCATTTGAACATGCTTCATAAATTTTTATTAGAAACTCATTGTCATGCTTTCACATTTATCAAATTTATGTGACTCACCTCAACATCACTTTAAGAGGTCAAATGTACCAAATGTACTATCACTTTGTATTCCTTTATTTTGATGGAGGATTTACAAAACTTTTCAAATTGGGTTGCACCAACAACAATGTGGCCAATAACTTTTCATACCACTTTAATGAATAAAAATTACCTTCACATTTTGAAGGATCATCTTAAGAATCCATACTGTTCTTCCTTTTAATTACCATAATGATGACCATTAACATTTTACCATGCCTATATTTATACATTAAATCACTTGTCATCTTTCAAACATATTATAAACTGCTACCACTTTTACATAAGAGAATGGAGCAAATCAATTGGGTGGATTTTATGACTTTTCACCAAAAGTTCATTATTTTGCCTTAGTCATCATCATATTATCACTATAGTGCATTAGGACTTAAACCCAATGTCTTATCCATATAAAGAATCCTTAGCCCGTAAATCAATGGGACTTGAACCCAACATATTATTATCATGAAGCACCGAGACTTTAACTCGATGTCTTATACACTTGGTGCGATGAAACTTGAATTCATCATCTTACGCTCAATCATTGTCTTAATAAATCATAGCGTTACCAAAAATATAAATATCGAAACCCATAAATATAATCTGAATTTGACTTAAAACATAAGAAAAATGAACAAAATCAATTAATTAGAACAACATGTTGGAATCATGTAAAAGTCCCAAGTTAAAATCAATTAAACCTTTTTAACATACCTTCTCAATATTGTTACAAAGATTTAACATAATTTACTAAGTATTTTAAAATAATCATAAAACAAACTTTGTTAGTAAAAATAATATATTAATAACTCAACAAGTAAATGTTTAGATAAAGAAAAATAAAGAGGTACAAAAGTAACCAATAATGATAATCTAATCAATATGTATATGCCACATAACTCAACAACTTATCTTTTAATAAAACAAGATCATCAAGAATAATTTCTTTACAAATTATTAACTTACAAAACTAATTTTACGTTTTAAATATATAAGTGATCAAATTAAAAATTTGCTCAAAGTAAAAGCAACTTGTTGGACTCATATGATTTGAGATGGTAAGAAAACTAATGATGCATAATCAAAAGTAAAATATAAAATAGATTATATAGTAATTTACCTTATTTTCGAGAGAAAAATAAACACAAATATTTTTACCTTCTTTATATTAACTTTGCTTCAATCCTTCAATAGTAGAACAATCATGCTGATAACGTGTTGTAAAACTAAAGCAAAATAAGACAAGAAATATTGAAGATGATAATTGAATCGGAAGACAAGAGATGAGAACTTTTCTTATTCTTCCAAATAATCAAGTGTCTACAATATGAACCCTTATGCATCTATTTATAGTGTAACATAGAGGCATACAAAAGGTTAGCCATAAACATGACATTAACATGCATATAATGGAGGAGGTTATGGAAGTGAAAGGTTACAAGAATAATGGTTATAAAGTTGGAGGTTATGGAGGTTATAGTTATCTTCATAATTGAGGTAAGTAATGGAGATAATGGGTGAGAGTAACATCTTGGTGTAGTGGACATCCACACTATAATATTTTATAACAATCTCTTAAATTTTTGAAAGACTACCAATTTTTACAAGCGTATAACTATCTTGGTATCTTCAATGTTAGTATAATGGTGATTGCTACATTATTATTTGTTTGTCTCTTGCAGGTTGAAAGCATTGGTGGCTATTCTCAAGGTTCAGCCATGACTTGACATTACCATATGGAAGAAGTATCCCGTAATGAAATCTCTTTTGCATGTTTACATGGATCCAAGTAAATTGGTAGGCAATAAAATTACCTTCATTTTCCCTTACAAATAAGTATCTTATTTACTTATATCATAGTGCAATTTTTGGTTCACTATTTCAGTTTCATGGCTTTGCATGTATGGAAATATCAAGAACATTACTTCCTTTTAGTGTGACAACCAAAATATGCTACAAGATGTAAGTCTAAGCCATAGTCATTAGAATTCTAGCTATTAAAAGAGACAAAGGGAGAAAAAATATAGTGATGCAGTGCTCTTGTTGTAGTACCCCTAATTTACTAAACGTCTAGATTATTGCTTGTCGAATTGGATGTACATTTTGAAGTAGCTTTAGGTTTAGTGAATTTGAACTATATTCCACGTTCGGAAACATCTAAAGGTTTTCACTTGCCATATGATGTGGTGGTGTTGATTTCTTAAGGATTTTCTCTCATCTGAAACATCTTAAATATATTTAGTTTTATTTTAAAAGTTTGGTGTAAAAGGTAGGTTTCATTTGCTTACTTATAAGTTAAAATTACTCATAGTTTTCCTCTTCTAGCTAAATCGCTGACCAATGCTTTCTTTTTTGAGGTGTATGAATTCATTGAGTTATCATTGAAGGGAACTTTTACAAAGTCCAAGAAATTGTTTAGCGCTCTTCACTTTTTCGCATCAAACACTATTCATTTTCCATTTAAGTTTTAATGATATTCCTTTAATTCTTCATGATTAATTATTTTTTAAATTCATGACATTGTATTATTTGATGATACTATATGAATACATACTATTAATTGATTTCTTTGTAATTTTAAATTTCATATTATGAATATGTAGGAAAATGCGGAAGATCCAATTTGAGATGGTGACCTCCAAGTCAATGATATATCAAAATTAATGATGAAAGACTTTTTGAATAATAATGTTTAAATACAAATTATTATTATTTTCAGTTCATTGAAAATGCATATTTTGAAATGTTATTTCAATATGTGTATTATACTACTTGTGTTGTTTATTGAAGATTATAGCAAATCTATACATTTAAAATTATTTTGAGTTGTTTATTAGATAGTTTAATGCTTAAAACAATCTAAATAGGATAATATTATATTTTATGGTTACGGAATATATGCAAAATAAAATTGTGGCAACATTTCACAAATGTTTATTTTAGAGGGAATAAAAAAGGCCACACTTTTAAATTGTTGCCTATAAGATAGAAAAGGCACGCTTTAAAAGTGTAGTTTGAGATCATGAAAATTGTTGTCATAGTATGGGTGACAAGCGTTGCCCTTGTTGGCCTAAGGCAACGCTTACAAACTGTTTTCTAAAGCAACACTTGAAAAGTGTGACCTTAGGGCAAGGATTACACAAGTTTAGGCCACCTCTACAAAAGTGTAGCCTAATGTTGAAAAGTGTAGCCTTTGATCAAATACCACACTTTTTCATAGTTTTGGCTACACTTTTCTGGGGTGGTTAAACACATAAAATGTTGTAGTGTTTGTATTCTTGATCTTGATTTGTGGATTTGATGAACTTGATATGGACTTGAACTTGATGATTTTGGATTCAAGGGCTTTGGATCTTGTTCTTGAATCTTTGATGAACTTGAACTTGATCTTGATCTAGATCTTGCATTTATACTTGAATTCAAGGGCTTCGAGCTTGATCTTGAATCTTGATCTTGATTTGTGGATTTTATGAACTTGATATGGACTTGACTTGATGATCTTGATCTTGGATTCAAGGGCTTTGGAGCTTGTTTTGAATCTTTGATGAACTTGAACTTTATCTTGATCTTGACTTTTACATGAATTCAAAGGCTTCGAGCTTGTTTTTGAAACCGATGGTCTTGATCTTGATCATTCTTGAACTTGATCGTTCTTGAACTTGACCGTTCTTGAATTCTTGAATTCTCGAACTTGTAGAGAAATCTTCGGCTTTTGATCCACGAACTTTCTCTAGCTTCTTGTTAGAATTCTTGGTTACTTTACTAAATTATGAGGATCCCTATTTATTGTTTTAGACTAGAGGAGTTGTGATAAGAATAGGAATCCCTTCATCCAATTAGATTAAGTGACATGACATAAAGGCTTTATGGAGTGAGTTTTAATTAAATCCATATTTATTGAATTTAAATAATTAACCCAATTATATTAATTCATAATATTTTTTTGGACTATTATATTCATGAATTAAATATAGTCAAAATGATTTTATTAATTTATATTTAATAAATTTTAAATGATTACAAATACCCCTGCTTCAATTCTTGTCGAGATATTTTATCTTTCAAAGACTAGGCTTGAAACATTTGAAGATTTCAACTTGCAGACTTAATGAATTTGAAGACTTCATCTTGCAGACTTGAAGAATTTGATGATCTGAACTTGTAGGCTTTAAAGAATATGAAGACTTCAACTTGTAGGCTTGAAGAATTTAAAAACTCCAACTTGCAGGCTTAAAGAATTTGAAGACTTCAACTTGCAGAATTGAAGAATTTGAAGACTTCAACTTGCAGACTTGGAGAGTTTGAAGACTTCAACTTGCAAACTTGAAGAATTTGAAGACATCAACTTGTAGACATGGAGTATTTGAAGACTTCAACTTGCAGACTTGAAGAATTTGAAGACTTTAACTTGCAGATTCAAAGAATTTTAAGACTTTAACTTTTATACTTACAGATTTTGGAGACTCCAAGTTTTGAAACAACTCATATTCACAAGGGTTTGCCCCCATTGAGTCACCACTATTTGGTGCAATTTTGAAGTTTGAAGACTTCATCTTGCAGACTTGCTTGTAGGCATAAAGAATCTGAAGACTTCAACTTGTAGGCTTGAAGAATTTGAAAACTTCAACTTGCAGGCTTAAAGAATTTGAAGACTTTAACTTGAAAATTTGAAGAATTTGAAGACTTCAACTTGCAGACTTGGAGAATTTGAAGACTTCAACTTGTAAACTTGATGAATTTGAAGACTTCAACTTGCAAACTTGATGAATTTGAAGACTTCAACTTGCAAACTTGATGAATTTGAAGACTTCAACTTGCAGACTTGGAGTTTTTGAAGACTTCAACTTGCAGGCTCGAAGAACAACTTGCATACTTGAGGAATTTTAAGACTTCAACTTGCATACTAAGAGATTTTGGAGACTCCAAGTTTTGGAAGAACTCATATTCATAAGGGTTTGTCGCCATTGAGTCACCACCATTTGGTGCAAGTCTGAAGACTTCATTTTACAGACTTGAAGAATTTGATTATTTTATCTTGTAGGCTTAATGAATTTGAAGACTTCAACTTGTAGGCTTGAAGAATTTGAAAACTTCAACTTCCAGGCATAAAGAAATTAAAGACTTCAACTTGCAGACTTGAAGAATTTGAATACTTCAACTTGCACACTTAGAGAATTTGAAGACTTCAACTTACAAACTTGAAGAATTTGAAGACTTCAACTTGTAGACTTGGAGTATTTGAAGACTTCAACTTGTAGACTTGGAGTATTTGAAGACTTCAACTTACAGGCTTGAAGAATATGAAGACTTCAACTTGCAGACTTGAAGAATTTGTAGACTTCAACTTGCATACTTAGAAATTTTGGAGACTTCAAGTTTTGAAGCAACTCATATTCATAAGGGTTTGCCCCCATTGAGTCACCACCATTTGGTGCAAGTGTGAACTTATAATATGGTTCGAGCACAGTGAAGAGGATCAAGTCACAATGTTGTTCTGAGAGAGTGTATTTTTTTTGTTTTCTTTTACATTGTGGTGTCGTACACAATTTATAATCTTGCGGGCCTGGAGTGAAATACAATTTATGCTTGTATATTAAGGAATGTTTTTTACTTGAAGATTTACTCAAATTTGAAAAGCTTTATGATATAGAATTTGGGCTCGCATTTCAAGGAGCATCTCAACTTGAAGATTTAACTCAAATTTGAAGATCTTTGTGACATATAGTTTAAACTCATGTTTCAAGGAGTATTTCAACTTGAAGATTTAACTCAAATTTGAAGAGCGTTGTGATATACATTTTAAGCTCATGTTTCAAGGAGTATTTAAGCTTGAAGATTTAACTCAATTTGAAGACCTTTGTGACATGCAGTTTAAGCTCGTATTTCAAGGAGCATTTCAACTTGTAGATTTAACTCAAATTTGAAGAGATCTGTGACATACAATTTAAGCTCGTTTTTCAAGGTGCATCTCAACTTGAAGATTTAACTCAAATTTGAAGAGTTTTGTGACATACAGTTAAACTCATGTTTCAAGGAGCATTTCAGCTTGAAGATTTAACTCAAATTTGAAGAGCTTTCCCGCATAGAGATTTAGCTTGAATTTGAAGAGTCTTGTGATATAAAATTTAGGCTTGTGCATCTAGGAGAGTTTCATCTTGAATATTTATCTTTAATTTAAAGTGCTTTATGATATGAAGGTTTAACTCAAATTTCAATAGCTTTCCCAACTTAGAGATTTAGCTCAAATTTTAAGAACTTTGAAACTTATAAATTTATCTCAAATTTTAAAAGCTTTCTGACATGCAGTTTTAGGCTTGTAAATCTAGGAGCATTATAACTTGTAGTTTAGGTGCATGTGATGATGAGCCTTTAACTTGAAGATTTAATTCTAATTTTATGAACTTTGTAACTTAGAGATTTAACTCAAATTTGAAGAGCTTTCAAACTTAGAGATTTAGCTCAAATTCGAAGAGCTTTGTGATATAAAGTTTAGGCTCGTGCGTATAGGAGCGTTATAACTTGCATTTAGGCGCATGCGGTGAAGAGCATTGTAAGTTGCAGTTTAAGTTCACGTGTTTAGGAGCATTGTAACTTTCAATTTAACCTTATGTGTTAAAGAGCGCCTAGATATACATTGACTCTTCAAAGTCATGTTCAGATGCATACTTTCCCCCACTTTGGAGTTCTTCTATATCTTCATCTTCATAAGGTTCATAGATAGGAGATCGTTGATATTCTCTTAAAGTCATGCTTAATTCCATGTCATGTGAACGAGTTGTAAACTCTTCGAATGTATTGAGATTTAATCCTTGCAAGATGTAGTGAAGACCCCAATTCATGCCTCGGATACACATCTCAATGCTAGAACTTTCACTAAGGCGATCTTTGCAGTTGAAGCTCAAACTTCTTCAGTGATTGATAAAATCAAGAACTAGCTCATCTTCACCTTGACGAGCCTTTGTAAGTTCAATCATACTAACGACATGTCTTGTGCTATAGAAACGACTAAGGAACTCTTGCTCTAATTGCTCCCAACAATCTATAGAATTAGGTTCAGGGTCGGTGTACCAATCAAAGACATTTTCTTTGAGAGATCGAACGAACTCTTTAACAAGATAATCACCATATGTCCCAGCATTATTGCAAGTCTCGATAAAGTGCGCAATATGTTGTTTGGGATTTCTTTTGCCATGAAATTATTGAAGCTTAGGAGATTGATAGCTCTTAGACATTTTTCAAGTTATCAATCCATTGTGTATATGGCTTTGCATACGTGGGATACAATTTGGATGAAGACTCAAATTTTTCTTTGATAGCCTTTATTATAAAGTCCTTCAATTGACCAATGAGAAACAAATCTTCAGCGGAGAGAAAAATATCTTTGATCTTTGTCTGCTTTATGCAAGACTCTCCTTCGTCTTGAATATTAGGAAGCCTCAGAGGTGCTTGACTCGATCTTCTCTCAATTATGCTATCCATCTTATTTGTTAGCTTGGAAAGTTTAACATCTTGTTCATGTCCGCACTCTGTCAAGCCTTCAATCACTTTTGTCAAGCTTGCTAGTTGTTTTTCTATAGTGGAAGTCATTTTGACATTTTTTGAGGTTTGAAAAGTTGAGATGAGAGGTAGAGATTGTCCCACTGGGAGTGCTAGAATTTGTAGATAGTAAAATTTTCATAGAGAAAATAATAATCTAGAACGGAAAAGTATCGCAACAATCGTATTTATTATTTCAAAGTGCGAGTGTTACAATCTCTATGATTCCCCTGAATTCGCCTTTTCAAATAAAATTCAAGGGCTCTTGAGCTTGATCGTGAATTTTTAATTTGTTCTTGGATTTAATCTTGGATTCAAGGGCCTTTGGAGCTTGTTCTTGAATCTTTGATGAATTTGAACTTGAACTTGATCTTGAGTTTATACTTGAATTCAAGGGCTTCGAGCTTGATCTTGGATCTTGTAGTCTTGATCTTGATTTGTGGATTTGATGAACTTAATATGGACTTGAACTTGATGATCTTGGATTCAAGGGCTTTGGAGCTTTTTCTTGAATCTTTGATGAACTTGATCTTGATCTTGACTTTATACTTGAATTCAAGGGCTTCGAGCTTGATCTTGAATCTTGATCTTGATTTTTGGATTTGATGAACTTGATATGGATTTGAACTTGATGATCTTGATCTTGGATTCAAGGGTTTAATTTGGAGCTTGTTTTGAATCTTTGATGAACTTGAAGTTTATCTTGACTTTTACTTGTATTCAAGGGCTTCGAGCTTGTTCTTGAATTCGGTGGTCTTGATATTGATCATTCTTGATAGTGATAATTCTTGATCTTGATCATTCTTGAACTTGATCATTCTTGATCTTGATCATTCTTGAACTTGATCATTCTTGAACTCTTGAATTTCTGAACTTGTAGAGAAATCTGCAACTTTCGATCCATGAGCTTTCTCTAGGTTCTTGTTAGAATTCTTGGTTCCTTTTCTGAATTATGAGGACCCCTATTTATAGTTTTAGAATATAGTAGTTGTGATAGGAACATGATTCTTTTCGGCCAATCAGATTTAAGTGACATGACATATGGACTTTATAGAGCGGACTCTAATTAAATCCATATTTATTGAATTTAAATAATTAACCCAATTGTATTAATTCATAATATTTATTTGGATTGATATATTCAAGAATTTAATATAATCTGAATCATTTTATGAGTTTATATTAAATAAATTTTAAATGATTACACTAGTTTCATGATTCTTGATTTTGACTAGTGAATGTTGACAGAAAGATTTGATTCAATTTTTTCCAATTTGATTATTTGTTTTCTAATCAATTTGAACAATTCTCCTTACTGACTGAGCCTTGATTTAGTCTTGCATTTAAGTTATTACAAATTGTTTGAATATAGACTAATTCTTTTGCATGACTAAGTTTACATTACTAATGCTTTAAATTGATTCATTTAACCTTATATAAATTTTGCCAGATTTTTTTTACTTACTTGCTTTGGTTATGGTTAAAATTATTATAACGTGTAAATATTGACACTTGATTTGGGTTGCATAATTATTTCTTTTCTTTATTTAACATAATTAATTCTTTTTGCCTGATTTTACATAATATTAACTTATGGGCTGCTCATAATTGATCTTTCTTGTCCTAGAAAAAATTTAGACAAATTCTTACATGTTTAATTTTGATAAGGCTTTACCCGTTTTGGTAAAAAAAGTTTACTAATTTTTCCCTCCTTGTTTGTTTAAGGAAAATAATATTTCAGATTTTGCTCTAAATTAAAAAAATTTCCCTTACTAATGTTCCCTCTTATTTACTATATATATAACAAGACTCTTATTTCGTTCTTTACTTACGTTTTTATTAGCACAACACACACGTACTCTAAAATAATATAAGAATTCTCTTAGCATAATACTTTCAAAGTTCTTCTGTTCTGGGCTGCTGTATTGAGTTGAATTGGAAAATCAAGTTTTGTTTGTTAAAATAATTATCTGCTTAACCAGTTAGTAATCCTTACTAGCATTATCTTTTATTCTTGCATTCTTTATTTATTTTCTTTAAGTTTATGAAAAGGAAGTGTCTGGGTTAGTCTCTATCCCTCACTATGTATGTGTCTGCTTTATTATTTTTTCTTAATGCACATGTTTATCTTCTTCTATGTTTTCTCTCTCATATGAGTTATATTATTGTATTATAATATTTTGCATACTTTATAATATTCAAAAAGAAACATTCATGTTAGTCTCCACTCCTAACTACATGTATGTTTACTTTATTATTTTCTTAAGTATGAACATGTTATTATCTTCTATGTTTGCTCATTGATGTGAGAGTTACATGATTGTTGTATGTATTGGATTATCAACATTTTGTTTGTTTTGTTATAGAAAACCCAACGGGGAAAATTTTTGGGCCGGAATTTTTTTTCGTAGTAACGTGGAATTTCCCAACCTAGTCCAGATTTGGACGAAATCATAGTCAGTAAAGTCTAGGAAAATCTGGTAACAATTGGGTGATTTAATTATGATTCTGATCACATGAGTAGATAGCTAAGACGTTAAGGAACATGTACGACTTTACGAAATTGAATTCGGGTGAATAGAACTCCCGAAATTGATCGTACCGTGAACGAGTAGTTTTTGAGTGTCATTGGTTGAAGGTGTGTTGTCAAATGGGGGTTCTTAAATTTGCTCACTGTTTCCGTGCAAGCCGCTAAGGCGGGATTTTCCAACCAAGGCGAGGCCGCTGTAGCGGGGTGAGGACCGCTGTGGCGGGACAGTCGCGACTTAAGTCGGAAATAAACTCCAAAAACGTTTTATTCTGCACTTTTCAACTTTGAGAGCTAAGGAAACGATCCAGGTGTTTTCTTTACAATTTTCCACCATTCTTGAGGCTAAAGGTAAGGTTTCCACTCCCTGAATCCATTTTTCGATACGAAAAACTTAGTTTCGCGGGTAATTATTGTTGGGGAAGGGTTTTGGAATTGTTTCGATGGTGGGAAAGTCCCTAATTTGAATATTGGGATCACGGGTTTCATCTAGGGTTGATAAAGTTAATTGTAATTCGGGTAATCATACATTGTTTATTGATTTTCATGTTATCTTAATTGTTTGTAGACCAAGAGCAAGCGGAACGAATCCGAAAAGGGAAGAATCAATTTTCTTAGGGGAGTCAAGCTTTGTTCGAGGTAGGTGATGGTTGTGATTTCATGTTGTGTGATGTATGTTTGTTCTTGCTTCATTATAATACATGTATGTATACGAATGTTGCATTATTGATCACACTAATCGTAAATGAGGATAGTTGAATGATTGACTGTCATGAATCATGACTTGATTGTATGATTATGAAAATCTACTTGTGATTGTGATTGTGGGTTGTTGAATGGATCAGGTGTTGAGTTCCGACACACTAACTGGGATCGATTGCCACGTACCAGCATAAATATTGGAATGGGTATCACGATCTGACACACTAACTTGGAACGGGTACCACGTACTGGTACACTAACAATTTGGGTGTGGGTTCCATGAGAGGAACATTAACTTGACATAACTGTATATCTTGTGAAATGTGAAATTGTTCGATGTTCGTAAATGATATTGATATTGATATTGTATATGTTCGGTGTATGCATGTTATTATTATGTTGTAATGACTTATGTATGTTGCACTTAGTGGGATAGCCGTGTGATCCTACCAGTACACTGTGATTGTGTACTGATACTGCACTTGCTCTTTCTTTGTTGAGTACATGACATCTTCAAGTGGCTACTGACATACCTTGTTTAGAAGATTAGTGATCGTCATTGAATGCAAGTGTGAGTTTGTTCTTTCGGGCTGCCATGAGTTCTCTTTTGTTTATGTCCACCTTTTCGGACTTAGACTAGTGCTTTAGATTCCTTGTGTTAGTTTAGGGTTGTACCCTTTTTCTTAGACTTGTTGAACTTTAGATGTTTTGGCACATTGACTTTCAGGTTTTATGTATTATTCCGCATTTGTTTTGGTTGTTAGAATTTTGTTTGGAGTTTATGTGAACTCCCTATTTCTTTTTCTTAGCATTTAAACCTACTTCCGTAACTTTAAATGTCTTAGTTTTGATTCAATTGTGTAGTTATTTGGTTAGTGGGGTTGTAGTAATGGTTCTCCCACCGGAGTGTTAGTGTGAGTGCCAATCACAATGGTCTGGGTCGTGACAAAGTTAGTATCAGAGCCTAGGTTCATTGATCTCGATGTACCAAAATGAGTCTAGTATAGTCTGGCTGAACGGTACGGAGACGTCTGTACTTTTCTTCGAGAGGCTATAGGACTTTAGAAAATCTCTCTATTTTCTCTTGTCTCCTTTCGTGCTATAACTTGATTCCAATTGTATCTGCCGATTCGAATTTGTATCTAACCTCCTTTACTCCTCTGTTCACAGATGGTTAACACTAGGTTCAACGGCGTTAGGCCCGTAGTTCCCGTCAATGCTCCAGCTGAGGAATCTACAGTGAGAGGTCGCGGTCGAGGTAGGAGTACATGAAGAGCTACGGGTAGAGGCCGAGGAAGAGGGGTGCCTACTAGGGATGGAGCACCAGTTGAAAATGCTCCAAAAAATGAGGCCTCTCATGCACATCATGAAAAGGTAGAGGAGAATATCGAGGTTGAGAATGAGGAGAATGTTGGACAAGAAGAAGAGGTGCAATTTGAGACTACATGTATTCCTCATTTAGACCTAGTGTTAGCTTAACAAATTATGTCGTTCTTGAAAGGATTGGTTGGTCCTGGAGTGCTTCCCTCTGTTCAAGTAACTCAAGCTCCCGCCAATCCCCCAATTGCTATCATTGTCCCCAAGGTGGGTGGAACTGTAGGTAATGATGTTTTCTTCCTTCTTTTGTTGGGTCTCGTTATGACTGGTAATGAGCATGAGATATTGACTAAGTTCTTGAAGTTGAAACCACCTGTGTTCCATGGTTCGGTGAGTGAAGACGTCTATGAGTTCATCCTAGATTGCTATGAGAGGATTCATAAGTTGGGAATTATCCATCACCATGGAGTTGAGTTTGTAACTTTTCAGCTTGAAGGTGAGGCAAAGCAGTGGTGGAGAGCTTATGTGGAATGCAGATCTTCAGTTTTAGCCCCACTTACTTGGACCCAGTTTCATGCTCTGTTTTTAGAGAAGTATGTGCCTCAGACTTTGAGAGATCGCAAGAAGGATGAGTTCATGACTTTGGATCAAGGTGGTATGTCTGTGGCTGCTTATGAGGCCAAGTTCCATGCTTTGTGTAGATATGTTACGCAATTGGTGACTACTGAGGAGGAGAGGATCCGTCTATTTGTTAAGGGACTAAATTTTGAGGTGCAGGTATTATCCGTTCATATGACCTCTGCAGGAAAAGGCTTCAATGAGGTAAAAAATTTTGTGAAGAAAGTGGAGGGGGTGAGGCGAGACGGTCAAGCTAAGGCGTTGGCTAAGAAAGCCAATAATTCAGGCAACTTTCAGGGTTCTTACTCAAGAGGTTCAGGAAGGCCAACACTTGCAGCCCGACCAATTCAGTCCGCTATGCCTTCTTCTACAGGTAATTACTCCGGAACTCCACCTCAAAATTTGATTCAAGATGGCCAGGGAACCACAACTTCGATGGGCAACATACCATCTTTTGATCCCCACCCGCGTATGATGGATTCCGCACAGTAGCAGACTAGAGCAGTGGTACCTACGGGAAATAGTACTAACGGTCGAGGGAGACCACAATGTGGGCGATGAGGAAATTAGCGAGGCCGCGGAGGGAGGTGAAATGGTAACGCAAGTAGAGGTACAGTGCAGCCAAGCAGGGAAGTCGCCCGTCACCGAGGCGGAGGCGTCTGACGCAGTGATCACATGTACTATTCTTGTCTTTGACCGAATGTCAAAGATGTTATTTGATCCGGGTTCTACTTATTCTTATGTGTCCATGCGATTTGCCTCAGAATTTGCTATGATTTCTGATATACTTAATGCCCCATCCATGTTTCTACCCAGTTGGAGAGTCTGTCATAGTCAGCCATGTCTATAGTGCTCGTCTTATTTTGTTTATGGGTTTTCAAACTTGGGTTGATTTGGTAATTTTGGATATGACTGACTTTGACATAATCTTAGGCATGACTTGGTTGTCCCCCTATTATTTTGTGCTTAATTGTAATATTATGTCTGTGACTCTAGAAATTCCAAGAAGGGAAAAATTAGAGTGGGAAGGGGTGTACAAGCCTAAGCAAGCTAAGATCATATCCTCCATTCGGGCTAGAAATTAGAGGGGCAGAGTTGTTTGGCTGATTTGGCTCATATTCGAGATGTTGAGGTTGAGTCTCTATCTATTGAGTCTATTCTTGTGGTGCCAGAATTTAGAGAAGTGTTTCCTATGAATTTGCCTGGTATGCCTCCGGATAGAGATATAAATATAGATTTTTGCATCAATTTAGAACCTGGTACTCATCCTGTTTCCATCCCTCCATATCGCATGGATCCGGTAGAATTGAGAGGGCTTAAGGCTCAAATCCAAGAACTTTTTGATAAATGATTCATCTGTCGTAGTGCTTCCCCATGGGGTGCTCCTGTCTTGTTTGTTAAGAAAAAGGATAGTAGTATGAGTATGTGTATAGATTACCTGCAATTGAATAGGGTAACCATTCGAAACAAATACCCAATGCCTCGAATAAATGATCTTTTTGACTAATTGCAAGGTGCATCAGTCTTCTCTAAGATTGATCTAAGGTCTGGTTACCATCAGTTGAAAATTAGGCCTGAGGATGTGCCCAAGACAACGTTTAGAACCCACTATGGGCACTACAAGTTTCTCGTTATGTCATTCGGGTTGACCAATGCGCCCACAACTTTGATGAGTTTAATGAATGGGGTATTCAAGCCATTTATGGATACATTTTTTATAGTCTTTATTGATGATATTTTGGTCTATTCGAAATGTGAGGAAGAGCATGCCGACCATCTTAGTATTGTTTTAGGTGTTCTTGAAAAAAAAAGGTTGTATGCCAAATTTTCTAAGTGTGAATTTTGGTTGACTTCGGTTGCATTTTTGGGGCATGTAGTTTCAAAAGAAGGGGTAATGGTAGATCCCCAAAAAATTGAGGCGGTTAATAATTGGGTTCGGCCCAGCTTCGTGACGGAAGTTAGGAGTTTTGTGGGGCTCGCTAGCTACTATCATTGATTTGTGAAGACCTTTACTTCTATTGCCACTCACTTGACAAATTTGACCAAAAAGGAGGCACCCTTTGAATGGACTGAAAAATGTGAGGAGAGATTTCAAAAGCTCAAGACTCTCTTGACCACATCACCTATCCTAGCACTATCGGTTGACGGTAAAGATTTTATTGTTTATTGTGATGCTTCACATTCAGGTTTGGGTGTTGTGTTAATGTAGGTTAAGAATGTTATAGCTTATGCATCACGACAGTTGAAGGTGTATGAGAGGAAGTATCCAACATATGATTTGGAGTTGGCAGCGGTAGTGTTTGCTCTTAAGATATGACGACATTACCTCTATGGTGTCAAGTGTGAAGTGTTTACTGATCATCGTAGTTTGCAGCATGTGTTCACTCAAAAGGATATAATTTGAGACAGAGAAGGTGGATGGAGCTACTTAAGAATTATGATGTCACCATTCAATACCATCCAGGTAAGGCTAATGTAGTGGCATACGCACTAAGTCGAAAGGCAGTGAGTATGGGTAGTTTGACTTACTTGAGTGTAACTGAGCGACCTTTGGCTAAGGAAATCCAGACCCTGAAGTCTAAATTCATGTAGTTGGGCATCTCAGAAAAAGGTGTGGTATTACCTAGCTTTGAGGTTAGGGCCACGTTCATTGAGGAGATCAAGGCCAAACAGTTTGAGGATGAAAATTTGAATGAGCTTAGAAAGAAGATTGTGATTTGGAAGGCACAAGAGACCACTCTTGATGCGGAAGGCTGTCCAGTCAGAAAGGCAACCTCACTCATTCTTGCCTTAATCATGGGAGGTAAGACAAGAAATGTGTTGAGGCCCAATGAGCTGTTGACTATTGAAGATGCTAAAGTACTCCCGGTGTGCTCAAATTTAAAGGAAGTATTTGTGTTCCTCGAGTTGATGACTTGATTCAGAAATTGTTGATAGAATCCCATGGTTTGCAATATTCCATTCATCTGGGTGTGACCAAGATGTACCGAGATTTGAAGAGAATTTATTGGTGGCCGGGCATAAAGAAGGATATAGCGGAGTTTGTGGCTAAGTGTCAAAATTGCCAACAAGTAAAGTATGAACACCAAAGGCCTGCGGATTTGCTTCAGAGAATGCCAATTCCGGAATAGAAGTGGGAAATGATAGCCATGGATTTCGTGGTTGGTCTATCCAAGACTTTGGGGGAAGTTTGATTCTATTTGGGTAGTGGTTGACAGATTGACTAAGTCAGCCCATTTTATTCCGGTAAGAATAGATTTTAATGCTGAACAATTGGCTAAGGTGTATGTGAAAGAGTTAGTGAGGTTGCATGGGGTGCCCCTCTTTATCATCTCAGACCGTGGTACGCAGTTTACCTCTAAGTTTTGAAGTAAGTTACATGATGAATTGGGCACACAACTACAACTTTCCATCCACAGACGGATAGGCAGTCAGAGAGGACTATTCAAGTGTTAGAAGACATGTTGAGTGCATGTGTGATTGACTTTGGGGGACATTGTGATAAGTTCTTACCTTCATGCGAATTCTCCTAAAATAATAGTTACCACTCCAGCATTGATATGACACTGTTTGAGGCACTTTATGGGAGTGGATGTAGATCACCCATATGATGGTTCGAGGCTGGAGATGTGAAACTTTTAGGGGTTGATTTAGTGAAGGATGTTCTAGATAAGGTGAGGTGTATTTAAGCTAAACTTGTAGCAGCCCAGAGTAGGCAAAAAAAGTATGCAGACCATAAGGTAAGAGACATGGCATTTCAAACTGGTGAGAATGTACTTCTTAAGGTATCATCCATGAAAGGGGTGATGAGATTTGGCAAGAAGGGCAAGCTAAGTCCGCGATACATTGGTCTCTTTGAGGTTCTTGAATGTGTTGGGCTAGTGGCTTATAGATTGGCTTTACCCCCTAACCTATCGGGAGTTCATCCGGTATTTCATGTGTCCATGTTAAAGAGATATCATGGTGACGAGGATTACATCATAAAATGGGACTCAGTTGTGTTAGACAAAGACCTTTTGTATGAGGAGGAACCGATTGCAATTATTGATCGTGATGTACGGAAGCTGAGGACCAAAGATATTAGGTCCGTGAAAGTTCAATGGAAGCAACGCCCAATTGAGGAAGCTACTTGGGAAACCGATAAGGATATGCAAGACAAGTATGCCCAGTTGTTCATCGATTCAGGTACTACTCCATTCTTTCTTTAGCCTAATTTTCCTAAGTTTGTCACTCAGGGACGAGTGATGGGTAAATTAGTGTATATTGTAACGACCGATTCCCATTGTTATAGAAAAGACAAAGGGGAAAAATATTTGGCAGGAAAACGTTTTTGTAGTACCTTGGAATTTCCCAACCTAGTCCAAATTTAGACGAAATCAGAGTCAGTAAAGTCTAGGGAAATCTGGTAACAATTGGGTAATCTAATTATGATTCTGATCACATGAGTATATAGCAAAGACGTTAAGGAACTTGTACGACCTTACAGAATTGAATTCGGGTTAGCAGAACTCCCGAAACTGATCTTAGCGTGAAGGGGTAGTTTTTGAGTGTCATTGGTTGAAGGTGTGTTATGAAATGAGAGTTTTGGAATTCTTGAATTTTCTCATTGTTTCCGTGCAAGCTGCTAACACGACATTTTTCCGCCAGGGCGGGGCCGCTGTAGCGGGGTGAGGACCGCTGTGGCGGGACAGTCGCGACTTATGTAAGAAATAAATCCCAAAAATGTTTTATTCTGCATTTTTCGATTTTGAGAGCTAAGGAACGACCCCAGGTGTTTTCTTGACAGTTTTCCACCATTCTTGAGGCTAAAGGTAAGGTTTTCACTCCCCAAATCCATTTTTCGATCCGTAGAACTTAGTTTCATGGGTAATTATTGTTGGGGAAGGGTTTTGGAATTATTTTGGATGGTGGGAAAAGCCCTAATTTGCATATTGGGATCATGGGTTTGATCTAGGATTGATAGAGTTGATTGAAATCCTGGTAATTAGACAATGTTTGTTGATTCCCGTGTTATCTTAATTGTTTGTAGACCAAGAACAAGCGGAACGAATCCGAAAAGGAAAGAATCAAGTTTCTTAGGGGATTCAAGCTTTGTTCGAGGTAGGTGATGGTTGTGATTTCATGTTGTGTGATGTATGCTTGTTCTTGCTTCATTATAATACATGTATGTATACGAATGTTGCACTATTGATCACACAAATCGTAAATGAGGATAGTTGAATGATTGAATGCCATGAATCATGACTTGATTGTATGATTATGAGAATATACTTGTGATTGTGATTGTGGCTTTTTGAATGGATCAGGTGTTGTGTTCCGACATACTAACTGGGATCAGTTGCCACGTACCGGCATAAATATTGGAACGGGTGTCACGTTCCGACACACTAACTTGGAACGGGTACCACGTACTGGTACACTAACAGTTTGGGTGTGGGTTCCATGAGAGGACCATTGACTTGACATCACTGTATATCTTGAGAAATGTGAAATTGTTCGTTGTTCGTAATGGCTTATGTATGTTGCACTTAGTGGGATAGCTGCATGATCTTACCAGTACACTGTGGTTGTTTACTGATATTGCACTTGCTTTTTCTTTGTTGAGTACAGGGCATTGTCAAGCGGCTACTGACAGACCTCGTTTAGAAGAATAGTGATCGTCATCGAATTCAAAGGTGAGCCAGTTCTTTCGGGATGCCATGAGTTCTCTTTTATTTATGTCCACCTTTTAGGACTTAGACTAGTGCTTTAGATTCCTTGTGTTAGTGTGGGGTTTTACCCTTTTGCTTAGACGTGTTGAACTTTAGATGTTTTGGTACATTGACTTTTAGGTTTTAGTTATTATTCCACATTTTTTTGGTCGTTAAACTTTGTTTGGACTTTATCGGAAATCCCTATTTCTTTTTCTTAGCATTTAAACCTTCTCCCATAACTTTAAATGCTTTAGTTTTGATTTGGTTGTGTAGTTTTATGGTTAGTTGGGTTGTAGTAATGGTTCTCCCACCGGAGGGTTAGTGTGGGTGCCAATCACGATGGTCTAGGTCGTGACATATATAATTAACAATTTCAGTATGTTAAGCTATTTAGAGATCTTGTTCATAGGCCCTTATAAATAATTTTTAGCATACTACACGATTTAGAGGTATATTTGAGAATTTATGTGCTAATTGTCTGTCCTGTTTGTTTTGTCTGACGTAGAGTTTAACTAGGAGCCTTGAGATTTTTTTTAGTCTAGAACTTATTCTTAATAAGTTTAATGCCTCTTGAACATTAAGTTGGACCGTGAGACACCTCTTAGAATGTTAGTGTTTATTTCTTTTAGATTGCATTTAGGTTAATAATAAATGAATTTAGTAGGGGTAGTGGCAGGGGTAGATAGGCCAATCGAAAATGATGTAAGTTGATCCGAGAAGAAAAATGACAAACTCTGAATTTATCTTACATTAATAAGTCAAGCACTGATCTGAGTAGGATAAATTTAAGTTTAAAAATATTTTTTATTTTTCTTTTTCATTTTTATAATTGCATGTATTACTTGGGGTATTTTTAATTAACCAAAATATTTTAATTCTTCTATATTTATTTATATAACTTTGTTTCCTAGCTTGTCTATTTGTATTCATGTTTTATGTTAGTTAATATTTGGTTGCTACTCTTTTACTTATTTTGTGTTAATATTATTTTTATTTCATATAATTCATGACTTAGTTTTTCTTTTAATAATAAATAGAGAATTGTATTTGCCACGTTTAACCCCCACATAATTATATAAGATCTGGTTGAGACCCACATTTGTGGATCTAGAAAGGTGCTTAACACCTTTCTTTTGAGATGATTTGTGCCCTTATCGATCATTAGTTTTGTAGACCCTTTTAAAGCCAATTTATTTGTTTAGTATAGAATGGTGTTCTAATGCATTTTAATTTGTTAAGGGACGATTCTTCTCCTTTAAAATTCTAAGGGATCGTTTGGTATAAAGGATAAACACATACAATCCTCGGATAATATTGTTTAGTGGCACTTAGTTAAGTGTATGGTTGGTAAGTTTGGGATAACTTATCTCGGAATTAATAAATAGTATCGAAATAAGTTATCCCTCTCAAAAGGTGGTATAATAATCCCATTATAATTTGTCGTAGGATAAACTTATTAAATGACAAAATTATCTTTTAAACCCTTTCATTATCACTTTTCACAAGCGCCACTTATGCTTGTGAAGGTTTCTTCTTTTCATTGCAGTAAGAAGCACTCAATTCTATTTGGGTACACTCAACTTTTCATTTTCAGTTGAAGCTACAAATGGGTGATAGAAGAACTTCTTTACCAGTAGCTTTCAAGCAAGTTTAATTTATTATTTATCAAAATTTATTTCTTTTTTCTTTCTTTGTCATCATTTATAATTTTTTGATCTATTGCATAATAATTTAGATACTCTCATCTTTTCTACCGAATGACAGAAATCAAAATTATTTTCTGAATGTTATGTTTTAAGGTTTTATAAATTTTGTTTAGTATATAACTAGATAAAATGACAGTCATTCAAACTCAATATATATTGCTGAAAATATGCGTGATCGAGATGAAATTTGTGAAATAGTACTAACTCTATACAAAAGACTTTAGTTTTCGCTTTTTCCCAAACATTTTTTGAAAAAAAGTTTATTCTCTTTATGTGCTTGAAATGGTTGTAAGCAATTTCAAGTTATCCTTGTTGATTCTTTCTAATTGATTATTTTTTTGGATTAACTCTTTTCATTTTTATGAAAATTTAGATAGATTATCTTATGGATCGTCAACTAAAGTTCGATATTGAATGTTTCCTCATCCATGGGGAGATATTGTGCCAACAATTTCTTGTTATATTTATTTTTCTTTTCTTGGTTATTTGTGATATTTGTTATCTCTTTTATTCAGATTAGCAAATCAGAAATAATAAAAGATGAAAAGAAAAAGAAAAGAACTATCTGAGTCCACAGAACCCACTATGTGTCCTTAAGAAATTTAATCCCCTCAAGTACCCGAGGTTGCAGATTAATTCCTCCCAAGATAAAATGGATTAACCATTAAAGAAGTAGCGGTACCTCAAACTTAGATAATTTCAACGAACTCAAAATGACAACAACGAATCACACATATAGACACGGTCAATTGATTTTATTTTGTAAGAAATGTATGCAAGAGAAGGGAAGAATTTGATGAAGAAAAATGAGAGAAATCGTCTCTATTTATAGCCAACAAAGGGTAAAGGTCACAACACTTTGCAAAAAAGACAACCTTTCAGAAATGTCACAACTCTTTAGAAAATGCACAACCTTTCAAATGGTCACAACCTTTCATAAATGTCACAACCCTTCAGCAAAGCCACAACCCTTCAGCAAAGTCACAACCCTTCATTTCCTGTTCACACCTTTAAAACCCAACAATCCCCCACATGATTAGGGAATGACTATTGTTAAAACATATGCATGAAAACTGTGTGATAGTGAACATATATCATATATACTCTATCTTTGAACCGTCGAGCTTTGGTGTATACCTAGACAACATAAGTCACACAATCAACCCTTGAATTGTTTTTGGTTCTCATTCTTTTGTTCGTTTCAACCATGAACACGTCTTGGTTTATAAATGCGTAGAGAAGTGGCCTTACCGGATTCTCCTTGAAGCGGCTTATACTTTACACTTGCATAGGTGATTTCTAAATGTGTTATCCCGTAGATACACCATTTGATATACCCTGTATCAAACTTAGAAACCATTAAAAAGTCCTATTGCCTTTATCTTTGTTACTGAACATTGTCTTATAATGAGAATGGACCATAAAATATAGTTTGACAATGTTGAACCGTCATCAATGACTTTGTTTGATCTCCTTGAACCTAGATCTTGGGATCTCCAGTCTTCTAGGTAGAGTTACCGCCACAATGACTTGTCCTTGGCCATAGTCTCATTCTCTTTGATAATCTATCAACTCCGTCTCTAGTTAGGCCTTTTGTAAGTGGATCTGACACATTATCCTTTGACTTTACATAGTCAATTATGATAATACCACTAGAGAATAGTTCTCTAACAATATTATGTCTACGTCATATATGATGAGAATTTCCGTTATACATCATGCTCCATGCCCTACCTATTGCAAATTAACTTTCAGAGTGTATGCATACATGAGCTAAAGGTTTGGACCAAAAGTCTTTCAAGAAATTTTGGAGTCATTCAACTTTTTCACCGACCTTATCTAGAGTGATAAACTCAGATTTTATAGTAGAGCGAGCAATACATTTCTGTTTGGAATATTTCCAAGAGATTACTTACATATCCACTCGTGGAATTTACTTCAATTGACCTGATGATTCAATTTGCATCACTATAGTCCTCCAATATTGTTGAATATTAGTTATAATGCAAAAACAATTTTTAAGTATTTTTTAAATACTCTAAAACTCTTTTCATTGTCATCCAACGAGTTTGATTGAGATTACTTGTGAACCGACTCAGTTTACTAATAGCACATGTTACATCTGATCACGTACACTTCATGATATATATCATAATTCTCAATAATCTAGCATAATCCAATTGTGAGTCACTTTTTCCTTCATTCTTTTGAAGTACAAAGCTCACATTTATTGAAGTTTTGACAATATTGAAATCCAAATACTTAAACTTGTCAAGTACCTTTTCAATGACATCAATAACTTCAATGTATTTCATATCGAAGTTATGTCTAGCATATGCTTAGTAGCATTTATGTCAGAAATGTCTCTTTTGATGATCAATATGTCATCAACATAAAAAAAATAATGACCTTGTGATTTGGAGTGTCTTTAATGTAAAACATTTATCACATTCATTGATCTTGAATTTATTTGCAAACATCGTTTGGTCAAACTTCGCTTGTCATTATTTGAGTGCTTGTTTTTAGTCCACAAAGTGACTTAACAAGTTTACAAGACTTTCTTTTCTTTACCAGGAACCACAAATCCCCCGTGTTGCTCCGTGTAGATTTCTTACTCCAATTCTCCATTTTTTAAAAAATGTTTTCACATCCATTTTGACGAATTTGAAGGTTATATACTGCAACTAGAGCAATTAACATATGAATTGATGTAATCCTAGTTAGTGGCTATTATGTGTCAAAATAATCAAGGCTTTCTTATTGTCTAAAGCCTATGATAACAAGTCTTGCTTTGTATTTATCAACAGTTTCATCAACTTTCTTTTCCTTTTGTAGATCCACTTTGAACCCAAAAGTTTATTTCCTGGAGGAAGATCAACCAACTCTCAAGTATGGTTGCTCAAGATTGAATCTATATTACTATTGACAACCTCTTTCCAAAAAGAATGAGTCCACATGGGGCAATGCTTCTTTGAATTTATGAGACTCATTTTCAAGAAGAAATGTTACAAAATCAAACTCGAAGGAAGTAATTTGTCCATTGACATTTACTATGCCTCTGAATCTCTTTATTAAGTACATTCTCCTTTGGTTCGTTCCAAGGTCGTTTAGACCCTTCACATAACTATCTGATGGTTTGGACTTATGAACCATAAACTGACATGCTTTACTATTTGTAGCATATCCAATGTACATACAATCCACAGTCTTAGGTCCTATTTTGATCCGTTTGGGAATAGCTCCCTCATTTCCATTTCTCACATGGAATAGACTGTATTGGAAATTGTTAGATCACTATCTTTCAAGAGTTATTGCTTGTAAGCAATTCTCTAGCAGGATACAACAAAGCTTGAACAAATAAAACTTTTTGTTGCTCCCTTTATTAACAAACAAAAGTTTTTTTATTTTGTTGCTCCCTTTATTAACAAACAAAACTTTTTGTGTCTTTCTTTACAGACAAATTTTTTGTTGTTCTCTTTTGCTATAATGATAGCATCCCCCCCATAAATTTTATGGTAGACCTTAACTTATAAGTAGGACATTCAAAATTTTCATCAAAGTTCGGTATTTATCTGTCAACAATTTCATTAGATTGAGGTGAGTATGTGCAGTAATTTGATGGATGATTCCATTTTCCAAATATATTTCTGCAAAAGAAGATTCATATTCTCCACATCTACCACTTCAAATCATGATAATCTTTTTATCCAACTGATTTTCAACTTCAGTTTTATATTGCCTATATGTTTCTATTGCTTCATCCTTACCATTCAGCAAATAGACATAACAATATCTAGTGCAATTGTCAATAAAATTTATGAAACACTTTTTACCACCAAGAGATGGTGGACACTTCATATCACAAATGTCAGTGTGAATCAATTCTAAGGGATTAAAATTCTTTTCAATTTTTTTAAAGTATGCTTAACATACTTAGATTCAACACATACTTGACATTTTGATTTATTGCACTACAAGGTAAAACTTCGAAGTTGATCAGTTTTTGCAAGGTTTTGTAATTGACATGTCCCAAGCGTTCATGTCACAAACAATTTGATTCAACCAAGTAAGAACAAACATAAATACTGGGTTTGAAAAGACCTTCCACGAGGTGACCTTTTCCTACAAATATTTTGTTCTTTACTTATTATACCTTTGTCAAATACAAACACTGTTTTAGAGTCAGCACCTTGCCAGATGTCCTTTTCAGAAGGACCTTTCCATAACATTCAATTTGTTATAGAATTACCCATGACTAAAGTCTCATCGGTCCAATAAGGGTAATATGACCCAAATGTTTGTTTTACAACACAAACATAACATATCACTTTTCTCCAATGTTCATGTCTATTCAAATAATTTTATTTTAATAGGCATATCTTTTCATGAAAAATCACAATATTTTAAGTGACACTTTTTCATCAAAGAATACAATTCTTTTGAACGAGTAATATAATTTTGTGGTTTTATACTCGTGATATCATATACTAGTAAAGAGAGGCTCAACGACCACAATATCAAATATACTCCAAAAATTCTGTGGGGCTAACATAATACAAGAATGTCATTAAATTTCATATCTTGTACTTACAAATTTAAATTAGATAGTTAGTCTAATTTTATCTTTATCACAAGTAAAGAACCCCCAAATTTTAAATATGTTCTCAAAAATATTTTTCAAGTATTTAAAATTATTTTTCACATATTTTTTCTCATGCTTTCAAATTGTATATTATCAATATACACATTGACAATACGAATCCTTCTTTAATAGATTTAATCCATAGAAACACCCATTACAGGCACAAAATTCACTAATTTTATGTCACTAGTTTCTTTTTTCCTTTTTGTCTCAATTAGACAGACCACTTAGTATTTAGAATATTAACAACAACGATTCAATCTTTATACAACTTGTTTCTACTTTAACGATATAGTTTTAATATTCTTCTAAACCGAGTGAACCTTGAATTCTGATGAAGTTTTTATATTCTTCGAATTAGTTTCACATTCAGACGGGGTAGTAAATCAAAATTGTTTTAATCTCCAAAAACCTCAATTACAACACTGTTTCTAGCTAACGATGAAAATTTTATCTTTTTTCAAATCATTTAACCTTAATATTCCTGACGAAGATTTTGTACTCTTCAAGTAAGAATATTCATTCAAACAAAGTATTTAATAAATTGGTGAAGTTTCTATATTCTTCAAACCAATGCACAATCTGATTTGTTCGTGAAGTTCTTATATTCTTTAAACCAAAGGAGTAAAATATTAGAAGATTTTAGTCTCCAAAAGTCAGACACAATCAAATTTCACATGGAGTAGAAAACTACAAAAGCTATTTTCCTCTTCTAAACATAATACATATTAATAATAATAAAGATATATTCTGAGATCATCACATAATGACCATCTATCCTAACATTTATGAAATAAATCTCATAACTTATAAGGGATAGAAAAAAAAAATAATCGACGAAAATAAAGATAGAACCTCATTTTTACTCTCATTGAATCATATTCTATCTGTCAGCAATGATTTCATGCAAGTTACTTTTCTTGCTAATTTTGTTTTTTCTTTTCCAGTTTCCATCATTTCCAATTTTCCATTTTACCTCCTCTAAAAAGAATACATATTATAATAATAAAGATATATTCTGAGATCATCACATAATGACCATCTATCTTAACATTTATGAAATAAATCTCATAACTTATAAAGGATAGAAAAATAATAATCAACGGAAATAAAGATAGAACCTGATTTTTACTCTCATTGAATCATATTGTATTTGTCAGCAATGATTCCATGCAAGTCACTTTTCTTGCTAATTTTGTTCTTTCTTTTCCAGTTTTCATCATATTCCAATTTTCCTTAGAAGACATTGGATTTCAACGAGAAACTAACTCATATTCAAATATTGTTAGGAGACAACATCTGTTCATTTACTTCTTCTCATAGTTATATAAAACCAAGAATATAGGAAAAACAATCAAAGTGCACATCTTAGACTTTATGCACAAAATAACTTTTTTCATTGAAAAGAAAGCCGAAGGGGTGCAATGCTTGAATGCTCTTGGGAAGAAAATAAAAATAATTATACCCATCCAAGGAAAACTTACTAGAATAAATATACTCAAACATATTAAAGTAGTACTAATTCATCCAAAATCTCTTTTATCATATGATAAAATAATTCTCTTTTTCTTTTCTAACAAAAAGAACACAAAAAATAAAAGTAATTTCCTTACCACAGAAAATACCATCAATATTAAATTTCTTAAGCTTGTTATCTCCTGATTTCAGATTAGCAAATCAGAAATAATAAAAGATGAAAAAAAGAAGAAAAGAACTATCCGAGTCCACAGAACCCACTATGTGTCCTTAAGAAATTTTTTAATCCCCTAAAGTACCCGAGGTTGCAGATTAATTCCTCCCAAGATAAAATAGATTAACCATTAAAGAAGTAGCGGTACCTCAAACTTTGATAATTTCAACGAACTCAAAATGACAGCAAAGAACCACATATACATATACGATCGATCGATTTTATTTTGTAAGAATTGTATGCAAAAGATGGGAAGAATTTGATGCAGAAAAATGAGAGAAATCGTCTCTATTTATAGCCCACAAAGGGTAAAGGTCACAACTCTTTGGATAAAAGACAACATTTCAGAAAGGTCACAACTCTTTGGAAAAGGCACAACCTTTCAAATGGTTACAACCCTTTAGAAAAGACACAACCTTTCATAAAGGTCACAACCTGTCAGCAAAGTCACAACCTTTCATAAAGGTCACAACCCTTTAGCAAAGTCACAACCCTTCATTTCCTATTCACACCTTTAAAACCCAACAATATTTCTATAAGAAGAAATAGACATGTGAATATGTACCTTATGGTAGCTGATTTCCTAAAATTATATCGTATTTAAACTATATTGTAAAAGATAGTGACACAACATGTATTGATAAGTTAAGGATGTATAGAAATTCATTTTACACCTTAGTTCTTTTAACTAAGAAAGTGGGAGGTTTGACTGATAAGCAAATATATGTCAAATAGTGAAAATTTAGAATTTTTTTATATATTTTGGCTCATCATGAGAATAATACATTCATAAATGTTGATTACATTAGGTCAGGTTAGAGTGTAAGTCAAGTTTTCAAATGAATGCTTGAAAGTTATTCAGAAACTAGATCAATTGTTACGTGTTAACCCCAAACAAGTGCTTGAAGATGAGCTTGACCATCGGTGGATATGGTTTAAGGTATATGTACTTTAAATTAGGTATCTATTAATTTATGTAAAAGTATAATAAATATAATCTTATGAAGAAATTTGCATAGTTTGAGATAATATGTATAATTCTTTTTATAGGGATATCTAGGTGCATTGGGTGATACATACATTCAAGTTAGAGTTTCATCTAAGGATAAAGCAATATACAAGATAAGAAAGGGAGAAATAACAACTAATGTACTGAGAGTTTGTGATAAAAATGTTAATTTTACTTATGTATTACCTGATTGGGAAGGATTAGCGGTTCATGATCGTGTATTATGAAATGTGATAGCTCGAACGAATGGTTTGAAAATTCTCAAGGGTAATGCCATACATATGCTCACATTAAAATTATATCACAAAAATAATGTTATATAAAGTAATTAATTTTTTATTTATATTATAGGTAATTATTATTTGTGCGATGGAGGATGTACAAATGAAAATGATTTTCTTTTACCTTACCAAGGGTATATATATTGATTAAGGAATTTTCAAGGTAAGAATCTACCACCTCAATATCGAGAAAAATATGTCAATATGAAGCATGCTAGAACTCGTAATGTTATTGAAAAGACTGATCTCTTGAAAGGACGTTGAGAAATTCTTAGAAGCCCTTCATGGTACTCAGTTAAGATACATAACATGATCATTAGTGCTTATTGTTTGATACACCTTTATTCGAAGAGAGATGAAAGTGGATTCCTTAGAGATCGATGTGAAAGAACAAGTAAAATATGGAAAAAAAAATATTGATGTTGTTAAATCATTTGAGAAGTGTTGCTACATGGAGGGATGAGTTGACTCAATCAATATGAAATGCAAACTTAAACAATTGATTTTTTTTTCCATTTTTTTTGTGTTTGTTATATGTTTAATGCTGCATTTGGATTATGTTTCCTTTAATTTTTGATTTTATTGTAAGGTGTATCTACTTTTAGCTTTTAATGATATAAGAAACGATTGCTCACATTAATTTGTCAATGCTACTGTATGTTTAATATATTTCTTTTTTGTGATGTGTTAGTATGTTTTAATTTTTTATATGTAAATTAAAGTGTATGATTTTTTTTTAATGATGCTAAGTAATCATTTCGATATACTTTTATTATTTATGATGGAACTAATACTGATGATGATTGTTTCACAAGATTATACAAACAAAATGAAAAATCAGAAATCTCTAACGCAACCATCAAAAAGATCAAGACGACCAACACCTTCAACTCGAAGGACATACACTCCTACAGAAGAAAGATCTCTTATATTCGGTTTGAAAGAGTTATGTGTTAATGATTGGAGAGACGATATCAGAACCTTTAGGCTAGGATATCTGATGGGGTTGGAGCACTATTTGTGTGAACATCATCCTAACAGTGGCTTGAGAGGTGAACCACATGTCAATTCTAAATTAAAAACTTAGAAGAAAAATTATGTAAGCTTAAGTTTACCAAAAAGTTGAACTGCTTTGGGATTTCAATATAGTGACATAATTATACTAATTGATGATCCAAAAGAATGGGATAAATTTTAAAAGTAATTAATATTTTGCTTTAGTTATTAGAATATTATTATTACTTCATATAGATATTTCTTGAGTTTTCACAACTTATAATTAATACATATAACATTGTCTTCTTTATTTTATTATTTGTCTAGGATGATCGTGGTGCAAGAACATTAATACTAAAAATAGTCAATGTTTGCGATTGGGAGAAATTTTTTAGCAAAGAAGGACAACTGAAGAATATGCAGAAGGACCACTGGGTGTTATTGAGGATATCTTAAAGAATCAAACATTATAACTTTCTACTGATATGAGTTTAGGATTTCTTATCAATGTTGATGACAATGAATATGAAGATGAAGCTAGTCATGGATGAATAAGCTAAAAATACTTATACGTACGAGACATAATTTTACTTGGACATCTGAAAATGAATATTTTTGAGGATCTCCTCATGAACATTCTAAAACATCTTAAAAGCAAGACTAGTATGCTAAAAAATCTTCCTCTAGTTTCAATGAAAAAGGAAAAAGCAGGAAAATAAAAAGGATTGTGAAAGATGTTAATGAAACATTTCTCAAGCCGATGACAAAAGTTATGAAAAACCTTACTGAAAGTCATAACAAAAGAATTGGTTCCTTGATTGACAAGATAGGAAATCATGATCACTCTGATATGTGTGGTCAAATTTATTCCATCATTGAATCTCCCACATTCGATTTGTACATGATAAAGCAACGTATCAAAGCTAAAAAGGTTATTTGTGGAGATGTAAAAAATATATATAAAAAAATATGTGTGGATAAGCTTGAGCGCCAGACAATGATGTTCATGATCGTCAATGATAAACTTTGAAGTATGATAAACTTGTGTATATAAGTGGTGACACTAGTGTGATAGTTTTTCTGAACTAACAATTTCAAAATTTGATTTGAGTGCCAATTTTTTATCCTCTAGTTATGTGCACACTCTTTTGTCTATGACTAATGAAGATTACGAAGATGATAGAATCTTTTGTATATATAATATCTATAAAATAGATTAACTATCAAGTAAAAGTTAACTTTATTCTAAATTTGTTGTTGGTTATAATTGTGCAGTTATTTATGTTGTTTCGCTATAGTTTTGGTCTCATTTTTTGTCATGACTCGAAATGGGTCATGAGTGGCACCTATGCTTAATCTTCTAGGCGGGTGAACCAACAAATGTCACCCAACTTATATTAGCTATTCAACTTATGAAATACGTCAATAATGTAGAAACTAAAATCTTATTAAAGTAAGAAATAAAATCAGCTAAATTTCATTAAATATCGCTTCCCAAATTCTGAAAGTCATCACATCAAAGACATCTAATCCTCGAATTCCATGTCTAAGGATATCGCTTCCCAAATTCATTCTGTCATGATTTATATTACATACTTTTTTTTAATTTATCAACAAGATGAATGTTATCTGTAATTTTAAAAAAAAATTAACTTAACTATGTAAAATAATTAAATAGTGCCATAGAGAGCCAGGTAAAAGAGTTGAAAAAAAAGTTATTGAAGGACCCAAAAAGAACATGTAAAAGAATTACTAAAAAAAAGTTTTTGAAGGACTTGCAAAAAAAACCTCTTTGAAATTGATTTGATGCGAATTTTTACTAATAAAATTGTTTTGTGATTTGAATTTTGACTAGTAAAAAATTACCTTAAAACACTTGAAGGAACCTAGATCGAACACCCGACCTCCCGCCTTGAAGCTATCAACACACACTTTACCACTAAGTCAAAGGATCTAATTATATCAAGAGTGTGCAAACTTACGTATATATTAATAGTTTCATAAATTTGACCTACATACGAAGGGTGTTCACTTGCACACCCTTCATTAGTTGTAACTCCGCCCTGCCCTGGAACCTCATGTATTGGAGACTGGCTAGAGTTGAGGGTGAGTCGAAGTAGCTGGTACACTCGTTGCACTCCAAGAAAGGAAAATGAAGAACAATATATGTAAGGGTTAGTATAAGGCAATATGTACTGAGTAGATATCATCGACTGACTCAAACTAGAAACTAATATGCATAAAGTAATAACATGAAATCAACTATAGCTCTTAGCAGGCGGCAAAAAACAAGCAAAATGTACAAGTGACAATAACAATGAAGCAAGTACATAATTACTCAACAATATAAAGAACACATGAGGACTCAGGTCTTCACACTACGCTCTTTTGAGAAATGGGTTCTTTGAGATTGTGCATATTAAGCTATTTGAATATATTTTCCTTTAAAGTTATCGTGCCGGAATGTGGCACCCAATCAAATAATATCGTGTCGGCTTATGACTCCCGATCCCAATATATTGTGTCGGCTTGTGGAATCCGATCCAATAATATAGTTAATTCCTCATGTTTTATCATCACTTCAACTTCATTGACAATATTTCATCAAGCCTTCTTTATTCGAGGCGTCACTTTTATAGAGCAAGTTCAAGATTATGGATTTCACAGTCTTGAGATTACATATCAATCACAGTAACATACAAATTATCAGAACCACAACAACTAAGTACATAAAAAATATATTACTCAATTACTATGAATTACTATTAAGAGTCTCTATATCACATAGAACAAACCATAACCTACCTCCACCGAAGAATCAAAGACAAGCAAGCTAATTTTCCAATGTTTTTCCTTTTCTCAATGCCTCAGAACATTTTCAATCTATCAAGTATACATAATTTTTAAGTAAACACACTCAATTATATAATCAAGTTCCTAATCTTGATACCATTAATATGTCAATTCTCATATTTTTTTTCAAATTTCATGCCTAGGGTCAAGTCAAAATTTCTTCAAATAACATAACTCTAATAGAAATCATATAATACAATACACCAAATTATTATTTAATTATCTATACAAATATATCAAAAGTTGAATCATAATATATAACCATTAAAAAATTTCATTCTCAAAATCTAGGGCACAATCCATAACCTTACTATAGAATAACATATAAAACTTTAACAATATTATCAAATTCATTCCATTTTCATGATTAAATTCTAATTGGATAATCATCGGGCATCATTACCCATTGATTATCCATGTCCTTAAGTCCAAAAAAAAAACAATAGTATTTACTCTTTTGCTAATTCACCTCATGCGACCACTAAATTTCCCTTCTTACTTTCACAACCTCCATGATGATGATGATGATGATTATGATGATTATGATGATGATGATGATGACGACGATGACGACGATGATGATTACGACGACGACGAGGAGTGAAATGCATATATTGAATTCTTACATAATGCAATTGGCCGCTTTTCATTGTTGTATAGGTATGTCTTCTCCCTTAATTTATTTTCTCTAAAATACTTATGAACTAAAATTTCTAAATTTTATTATTTTTGTTTCTACATATGGGTCAAGTGACATAGGGTGTTAAATAAATTTTAGACTTGACCCATTTACGATCAACTAAATCTTAATTATTTAATAAATACTTGCTAACTAAATAACCGTAGATAAATGAGTAGTTCAAAATTACCATTTAAATTCTTATGGGAGGAGTCAAAATAGTTTTAGTTCTTATAAGGATCTAACAGGTCGTCTCATTTTTTTGCTATGTTAGACCAGTTTTTGGTCTAGTTTTTTTCTGTTGCTTTGATACAAAGCTTTTGTTCCAATTTTAACATAGGTTTTGGTGAATATTGTAACACCCCGAAATTTTTTAAGCTAAGACCCGAATCATTCTATAATACCTTGCAACTTTAATCTTAAAATGTGAATCATTTGTGTAACACCTCAAACTTTAGAAAGGCTAAAGAGGACTAACACGCAAGTCCACGAATCTAAAATGGACCATGGACCCTTCACGGAACCCTGAGCACTCCGTTCAGGGGTCCACAACCTATTTAGAGGAAGGTGTCAAACCGTCCAGGACTTCCAAGGGGTGAGTCACTTGGATGGGACCCTATACAGTCTGTGGTGGATTGTACATGCCGTTTAAGGGTCCTTACAGGTCACCCATCAACTTTTAAGTTTAAGGTCAAATTCAAACTACCATATGTCTCAGCAGATAATGATTAAAGGTCTTTTAGTCCTCTTTCCAACGCCACAAAGTTTCTTCATTTTGAGTTTGGAGTAAAATATTATGCACGGTTTAGTAAGGCCCTATTATACAGGCGAAGGTTTACGGACGGCTATATGGCCCATGTTGTGTTTCACGGACTGTGGAGCCTTAAACAGTCCGTGAAGCCTCCCTTGAAGGCACTCTGTTAGTTTTTTAAGCTGGGGTCATTTTGGTATTTCCTCTATGTATTTGGTACTTAAACTACGTCATTTTTACTCCTATTCTAAGCCTAAACAACGATGTTTTCACCTAGTTAAGGGCTTAGAAAGTGTTAATATGTTCTTTTATGTTCATTAACACTTCAAGTAATTAGAGAAAGGTTCCAAGAGGATAAAAGCTAGGGTTTCGAGCGTTCTTCGAGAATCGTCGATTTCGCCAAAAACTTAATTCTTCCAGGTTTATAAGACCATCATAGTGTTGGCCTAGTTCTTCCTCATGCCTTACATCTACTCTCAAACTAGTAAAAGAGTAATCTAGAATTTTATCCTTAGATTTGAGTATTCTTGAGATGAGTTGATGTTAAATTCTGAATTCTTGAGTTCGTGAGTTCCTGAGTTTCATTCTTTTTGAATTTTTATTCCTAATTATTGAATTGCTATATGTTTTGCATTGAGATTCTTGAGTTGATTCGTTTATGTCTATATTTCAGCATGAACCCTATGAATTGAGTATTCTTGAGATAGGTAGTATCGTGAGTTCTGAGTATTGAGTTTTTCTATATTGTTATTGAGATCCTTGAGTTGAGTTGTTCATGTCTATATTTCAGCACGAACCCTATTTTGAGAATATTTTAAATCCAATAGTTTTGTTTTAAACTGAGTTTTTGAGAAACAGGAGTTTGAGAAAGAGTTTTAACAAAGATTTGAGCAAGTGTATAAGGGAACTAAATATTTCTCAAATGTTTCATTTGTACATGAAGAAAGAGAATATTATTTTGAGAAAAGTAAAAGAGTTTTCAGAAAGATTGAGCACAATGAAGTTACCTCTTAAAGAGGCCTTTTTGAGTTATAATCTCAACCCAGAAATAATATTTTTACTTTGAGCAAAAAGAAACATTATTTTCTAAATTAGCAATGAGCTCAAAGATATTTCATAGAAGTTACTTCTTTTAAGATGAAAGTTTGAGAAATTATCTCAGACCAGAGAAAGAATATGTTTTATACATTTAAGTATGAGTATATACATTATTGGGAGTAGTATTGAGCACCGATACAAAGGGAGTTTATAGAACTCACAGCCTCCATAAATCATGTCTTGTCAACATGGGTATATGATCATACTTTTAAGATGAATCTTTTTTGCTTATTGGTTGCACTTAGTTGAGAGGTTCTATACCCCAACAAGGTATAAGACAATTCTGGCAGCGTGTGTGAGATATTGTATCATTACTTAACTCATAATGATGGTTGTCGGTTAGAGAATCTCCTAATAGAGTTAAAGTATCTTTTATACATCACTTATATAAGACAGTCTTTTGTAAACCTTTAAATGGTTTAACTCCTTTATTTCTTTACATTCAGATTGAGTATATTTTTATCTATTGTAGTCCTTTCATTCAGTTATTTTGCCTCGACTATATAACTTACTCGTACATTCAAATGTACTGATGTCATTTGACATGTATCTTTTTATGATACAAATACAGGTGTTTATGATCATCAACAGGCGCTCCATTGAGATCACTCTATACACTACAAACAGTTTTGGTGAGCCTCCTCGCATTCTGGAGGACTTCACATTTACTTCTAGTTTACTTGTTTTGAGGCATTGTGGGTCTTGACCCGACAACTATCTTTGACATTAGAGGCTTCATAGATAGATAGAGTTGAAGAGTCTTTCAGTATTTACTTTTCCTTGAGAGTTTTTTGCAAACTATTATACTAATGTTATTGAGTATTTTACAAATAGTTTGAGTTGGGTATTTACTTTGAGTTTAAATGTTGAAAAACTTTGATTCTAAGCCTTTTATCGCTTTGAGTAAGTCTTCCGCTAAGTATTCAGTCAGGCGAAGGGTTCGATTGGGGACTACCAATGCTTCTCGAGTGTCACTCCCCGAGCCTACACCTTAGGCGGGACTGACACTCGAGAACCATTGCTGACTCCAAGCGAACCCTTGGCCTGGCTAGACTCTCAGTGAAAGACTTTAATCATTAATAAAAGAAAACAAATGCAACTTTTCTCAACTGTCTCAAAAGAACTTAGAATGTTTTATAATTAAAAATCCAACTATCCAAAGTGGCAACTCAAGTCTTATAACAAAACAACTTAAATGCAAAGACTAAAGAATTATAGCTATCTCTCTATGAAGCCTCTAATACTATGAGGGATGTCGGGACAAGACCCCCGATCATCCTAACAACTGAAGTACTAAAACAATATAAAAATGGATCCTCTGGAAAGCAAGGAGGCTCACCAAAAGACTTAGAGTGCTTGACTGGATCAACGAAGAACTGGATGCTGATCCTGGTTACCCGAATATACATTATAAAATAATGCAGGCCAAATGGCGTCAGTACATTGAATGTGCGAGCATGTGAGGGGAAATCTAAACAACACATATGCTTGAACTGGAATCTAAAAGAAACTCTTACCTCAGCTTTACTCAACTCATGGATACTCAACTCAATGCAGAAATAAACAATAGCAAATATGCAGTTTATATAAAGCATTTAAAACAGTAGATAACATCTCAAAGTATTGGAAAATACAATATTATCTCAGTTGTATATAAGAATACAAAAATAAACTATATTTGGGAGATTCTCTAACCAATAACCATCACTATGAGCTATGTGATGATACAATGTCTCGCCTATGCCATTGATTTCACGTATCGGGACACTTCTTCCAATTCTAAGTGCCAACGATCGTTAGTCAGTAATATAACCCAACTAAGTGAGTTGGGATCGAATCCCATAGGGAGTGGTATGTGCTTAAGATTCATAAGCCAAGTACAAATTCATAGGTAAAAACATTTTAAGCATAAAAGCATAGTTCAAATTAAAGGGTGACACAAGTGTCAAATATGGGGGGGGGGGGTTTGATTGTAATTATCAACTACAGTAGCAGCAAATAACATAAATTAACAAGTAAAGAGACGGGTTCTTGAGATGTGATTGGATTATAAGCTAAGGTAGACAAATGGGTGATTGCAACTGATAGTAAATAGCTGTAAATCAGTGAATAAGCTAGACTTTAGTGGGGATAAACTTTCTCTCGAACAATTTACCCCAAATCAAATTGGTTTCTCTCGAACACCAATAAGCAGAAATTAAGAACAACCTACGCTTTAGTCCATTCACTCTCTCGAGCTGAATGTGTGGAAAAAGGTTTAGGATTCACTCTCTCGAGCGGAACCCATGACAACCCAATACCCACAGACCATCAAATCAGTAATCTTGATTTTAAAACCTCTCTCTCGAGCAAGCCAAAAACACAAAGGTAGAGTTGCATTTGCAACTACAACCCTTTAAATTAAACACAATTACTGATTGAAATCACTTTTAAACAATATTTAAACTATCAATTAGCAATACCCAAAAGCTAAATCAACCCATAATCACATAATCACACCCCAAGAATTGGGGTTTTAGCTAGACATTATAAAAAGATAAAAATCGTTACCAAATTGTATTTTCATCAACTAGGTAAGATGAATTTCGTGTTTACAAAGGTCAAGGTTGAAAAATCTCAAAGACCCACTTCCAATTTCTCGAATATAAAAAACTTCGATTCCTCAAAGCTAAGGAAAATATTGTCTCCAAACTTCGATTCCTCAAAGCTAAGGAAAATATTGTCTCTAAACTAAATATTCAAAAATGTATTTATAGTCGCCAAATATATGTTGCGAAGGACCATTCGGAGCAGCAAGTTGGGATAATAGATCCACTCGGCAATCCTCCCTTTGGTCAATTCCATCGCCTTTTTGCTTTGGCCTTCATCATCTTCAAGTTCTGTAACTTAGGGCGATCTAGCACTGCATCGCGGAACCATTCGGCGACACGTCGACTGCTCATTTATATTGCTGACTTGATTTTCTCCTTCAGGGCTTGGCACACTGGAACTTTAGGCGAGATCATGGCCATTCGGTGACTCGCCCAATGAGTTAGGTGATCATCAGGCCTTCTTTTCTTCGTTCTTTTAGCTGCCTTGTTCCTTTTTGCTCATTAGTGTCCATGCTTTGTTCCTCAATCCAAATACCTGAAATTAAGGATTTACTTTAGTTATTGGCACAAAATATGCATTTGAGGACACTAAATTTATTAGAATAAAGCCCTAAATGAGTCCGAATCGTGGACTTATCAACACCCCCAACTTAAACTTTTGCTTGTCCTCAAGTAAAACTCAAGTTACACAGTTCAAAAAGGATGTCTCAAACAGTGCTACACAAGACTCAATCATGAATGCACACAAAGAGACTCAACTTACTCATGCAAGGATCAATTGTGCACTCAAAGATTCAAGTTGTGACTCACCATTATCAAAGATTCTCAAGTTCACAATACTTGCTTCAAATGCAAGTTCAAGCTCAACAAGGTACTCAAATGCCCTCACACAAAGAATGATTCCATATTCAAAGCTCCGGAATCAAATGCAACACTCACACTCACAAAGATGAACACAAAGCATGACTTCACCCATAGGTTTGCCCGTAATTTCCAATCAACACTTGTTTCAGCTCACTCAAGATCAAAAAGGTCTTTTCAAGGTTTGTAAAGGGGCTGAGTGTAAAGGTATGGTCATTTAGGCTCAATGACTTCTATCCTCATGAAATGTGGTGTGAACAACACTTTCTTTCCTTTTCTTTATCATTCTCATTCGTGCTCCCAAGTCACTCCATTATTTATCTTCCATGGATTGTTGGACAACCCATTTCTTTTTACATTTTCACAACTTTATTCCACAACTTTTTCATTCTTTTTATTTTTCATTCTTTTCTTCTTTTTCTCTTTTTTTTTGTATGGAGAGGTTCCATCTTTCTCAAAACCATGAGTCAAAGAGGACTTTTTTGCACTTCTTGACTTACCTTCTCTTTTCACCACACCCCAACTTAGGCTTTTGGCCTAAGTTGGCTATTCAAACAAACCACACATCATGAGGATTATGGGTAATGGATAAAGAAATGTCACATTTTCATCAAGTTCCTTCCAAGAAAAGATTAAGGCTCAAAAGGTGCTCAAGCGAGGTTCACACACTCACAAGGTAGGCCACAAAAAGAGGTATAATTTCAATTTGTTTCACACTCTTCAAAGTTTTCTAAGATCATTTCAAGAGATTGCATCACTTAGTCAACCGGACCAACGGGGCAAATTCTAGGTGTCATCACAAATGGTTCACGGTAAGCTCATCACACAAGGCATTGACACCAATGTCAAACAAGACTCCACACTTTCGCTAGTGTGTAATGTTCATCCCAAGAGACTCAATTTGATAATTGGTTAGTCACAACGAGATGCAAAAAGTTCACATATTGTCTATGCAACTTCATTTGGCCTCATCGTAGCCACACATTTATTTTTGTTCGATTATGAGCACTATTTAAGTCATCGGTATTGATCAAGACCGATAATCAAATTTTCAAGAGATTAGCCACATTCAAACACAAACAAGAGGTGACACAATTTTTTTTGGAAGGGTCCAAAAATCATTTACAAATAACACAAGGAGCCACAAGCTCAATCATCCACAAAAAATAGTGCTAACACAATTTATAGCTCAAAAACCCAAATATATAAACATTACAATAGTCACAAAAGTTGGGCCTCACCCCACCACAAATAAAAACCATTTGTCCTCAAATAAAAGCAAAATATTATCCACAAGTCAATAAATTAAGACATAGATGGAGGTAAAGAGGGATCCTGTCTAAACAGTCGCTCCATGTATTGGGGCATCAGTGCCAGGTGTAGTGCTCAGAACTTGGGCACCAGTGCCCGGAGTCACCTCAGAAGGACCAGCTCCACTTGACCTACCCATGGTGGTTTCTCTCAAAGATGTCTGACGCACAGTCTCGAACATGGCATCTTCGAGGTCAGCTAGATAATCATAAACCTCAGCATCACGCACATCAATCTGCTCCCCGTCGGTCTCTGCCTCCGACTCATCAGCTGCTGCGCCATCCCTATGTACCTCTTCGATGGAGCCCCAGATGGAATCTCTGAAGTCTCAGGGGCATCCACATCATCTTCAACCTCCAGTAGTTAAGATGAAGTCAGTAGACTTTAGATAGTCTAGATCCTTCCTCAGGTTTGCTACATCGGCTTTTAAAGGCGTAACCTCAGAGGTCTCCCCATGTCTGCTCTCGCAAGCCTCAACTCTTATAGTGAGAGTGTCAATGGACGTCTGGAGCGGGGTCAGTGCAACAAGGATAACACTATTAATCATCCATGGGATGGATCTATCAAGTTGGGTCTCCCTCACATCAGCTAAATGGGCCAGGTGCCCCATCTTTAAGATCATAACCTGAGTGATCCTGGTGGGCTGGGCAGAGGTAGAGGAACCTGGAGCCTGTGAAGAAGAAGAAGGGGAATATGTACCTAAAGGCTCGGAGGCCGGAGTAGGTAAAGATGCCTCTGTAGGTATCGAATCAATATCCACCTTCGGGGATGTATCCACCGGAGCTCCCCTCCTCATGTCAGCCTCCCCTCGAGTGTACTCGGCCTTAATGCATTGGATGTTAGTGGAGGATGAAGGGGTAACCTCAGTATCTCTCACCTCATCCCGGGGTACTCCAGCACGCCTGCACAACTCAGTGATCAGGACCAGGAATGGTAGAGAAGTCTGCCTCTCCTTGACTGTCATGGCTATCTCTTGCTCAATGATAGGTCCCAAGTTGAGCCGCCTCTTTGCTAAGATAGTCCCTAAATAAGCTGCCTTCGCATGTCGGATGGATTCGTTCTATGAAGGCATGATGAAGCTGCTGATGAATCCGAACCAATACCGGGCAGCTACATTCAAATTCTTCTTCTCGATCTGGACTCCCGCCTCTATCCACCTTGGTGTGACATCGGAGAGAAGGGGGTAAGCCAACGCTTCAAGTCATCTAGGCACTGAGCTGTCGCCAAGCACTCATAATCGTGCTTGAACCCTGTGGCTCTCTCAAGGATAGCGTTTATGATATTGCTGCAACATCCAACTACCACACCTCGAACCATGACCGACTTAATCGGTCTGAACTTGCTGGCCTTCTTCTTGCTCTTCGAAACCAAATCACCATACGTTGTATAGAATTCCAAGACCCATGAAGGAATATAGAGGCCTCGGGGTCTAGTGAAAGTCTGAAATCTGTGCCACTGTTGTATCTCCCTCACACTGGAGTATCTTCCCTTTAGGCCTTCTGTGGACAACAACTTCTCCTCGAGAATAGTTCGTAATCCATCACCTTTTATCATGTTGAGAAGCCTAGGAGGAGGGACGACTAGTGGAACATGAGCCACATGAGGTGCCGGAGATGGCACTGAATCTGTTGGGGTGGAAACTGGAGGGACTCTAGATGAGTCAGGGTTAGATCTAGCACGGATCTCAGCCCACCGGGACTGTAAGGGATGATCATCCTCAGGCTCAGATAATGCAGCTCGAGAGTCAGCAGATACTCTCTCAAATATGGACCTCTTGCCTTTGCTCTAACCTCCCGTTGGAGGCTCTTGCCTTCCCTTCTTCGGAGGATTAGCTCCTCCTTCGTTTATAGTAATGCTCCGTGCTCTTTTTTGGGGTGGCATGTCAATATTTTTCCTTTCCATATCTGCAAAACATCAGAAAAGAGTTAGAAATAATTCACGCAAAAGCACAGAAAAGTAGTTGCAGACAGACTCACCGAACCGGTCGGCGAGTCGCCAAATCTCTTTGGCGAGCTAGATTGGGCTCGCCGAAAGGATTGGCTCAAAAATCTCAAGAAATTTTGGCAAGTCGGCGATGTGAAGGCCTTTCGGAGAATCGCCGACAACATTCGGCAAGCAAGGATTAGCCCACCCAAAAGTTACAATGTAATTAAGGGTAAGGGGCACAGACAAAGGGCGATCTAGAAACCTATTGGGCGAGTCGCCGAGTTCCTTCGGCGACATCAGGCTTCTCACCGAAAGTTACAGAACCAAACTTCACATTTAGCATGAAATTAAAGGTGAGATGGGGAACTTCGGCGAGCTCGACCCAGCTCGCCAAACGACCCAACGTGCCTACTTTCCACCCAACTTCCCAAATTCAACCCCGCAGCCCTCGAAAACAAAATCAAAATATGCACTTATCAAATTAAACCAAGACCCATTACTCGTATGCCCCCGGGATACTCAGACTTCTCCCAGTTTGGCTAAATTTTGCCATTTGACGACTTTTGCCCTTAAGAATGACGTCAACCGCTCCATCATTGGGCAAAATTCATCATTTGGTACAAATGTGGGCTACTAAGACTTCACCTGACTAAACCCAACATGTAAGCACAACCCCATAATTTTTAACTAATTTTAAGGCACAAAAACTCGGGAATTCAACATTATAGACATTACAGGCAAAATATTCCAATTAACACAGGCACACACATATACAATTACGATCAGAGAAGCCCAGCACACATCACTAAGACAAAATCAATTACATAAGAGTACAAATTGCTAAAAATAGGATTTGGGGTTCGAAAACCAACCTTAGATACCGATTAAACCAGTTGAAATGCTAGGAGGCAAGGAAATCCACTCCGAACACACAATCAATGACGCAAATACGACAAAAATGCAAGAAATATAGAAAATACTTTGCGGGTGAGAATTTTGGGAAGTTTCAAAGTGAGGGAAAGTGAAAGAGTTGGAAGTTTAAACCTTTGGCCTTTAAAACCCGTCCAGTTCTCGCCCATTCAACGACATTAGTTTTGCTCACCGACCCACTCGGCTACACGCTGAGTGGGCACTTACCTTGCCAAGTTTTACAGGACCTCCAGTTAATGTGGAGGTCCAAACGGCGGACTAGAACGTGATCGCCGACCTTGTCGGCGATTCACCAAGTTGATCCTGGGCTTGCCGAGTTTTACAGACTCTAATTTAAAATTATCTTGAGTCCAACGACAGTCTAGGTCGGGCTTACAGACCTCTTTGGTGATGCGCTGACTAGACTTTTAGTTCGGAAATCTCTACCTTTCTAACACTTTCTACACTTCAACCTGCACAATCAACACATCATTATTTCTAAAACAAAAATAAAGTGATAAACACTTGGGTTGCCTCCCAAGAAGCGCCTTAGTTAATGTCGTGGCACGACTTTCCCACTCAATTTTGATTTGCGGGGTAGAGACTAGACAACACATGACCCATTTGGGCCTCCAACAGTTGAACAAATATGGAATGGGAAGTAGTCATCTCATTCAGCAATGAGACATTCTCTTTTATCTCATTCAACACTTTGTCGTGCTCTTCGACTTTGTGAAGAATAAGAGAGAGTATCTCTTCTATTTGTCCACCCTCGTACACCTTGGTCTTTATACGCTTGTGAGGGGGAATGTACCGGTCTTTCTTTTTGTCCGGTGCTTCCAATTCCAAGATCTTTTTGGCCACTGGATCCAGCTGAGTTAACAGTGTGGCCAAGATCCGGTCCTTCTCAATCTCCTTGTTGGTCTTGGCCATGTGATCAAGGAGTTGGGCTTCTATTGCATAGGGTAGTCGTGAGACACCCCCTAGAGACATTTGGTCATCCACTCCTCTGTTTTCTGGACCAAGATCTCTATAGAAGCAGTCTAATAGCATGTTATCTGAGATTCCATGCGATGGGCATTGTAGTAATAATGACTTAAATCTCAGCCACAGCTCATGGATTGACTCACCCTATATTTGCCTGAAACTTAGGATGTTATCCCTAAGAATCATCATTCTCAAAGGAGAGAGGTCCATTTGGTCACCATTGCTACAAGACATGCTCTTTTATGCTGCTCTAAACAATCAACACAAAACCAAAATTAAAAGAAAGTATATTCAACTATAATTAACAAAAACAAAATTCAACTTAACTAAAGAATCTTAAACAATACCACTCCCCGGCAGCGGCGCCATTTTGATTTCACGTATCAGGACACTTCTTTCAATTCTAAGTGCCAACGAACATTAGTCAGTAATCTAATCCAACTAAGTGAGTTGGGGTCGAATCCCACATGGAGTGGTACGTGCTTAAGATTCAAGAACCAAGTACAAATATGTTCAAGTCAATCATACGTAAAAATATTTACGAATAAAAACATAGTTCAAATTAAAGGGTGACATAAGTGTCAAATATGGGGGAGGGGGGTTTGATTGTAATTATCAGCTACAACAGCAACAAATAACACAAATTAACAAGTAAAGAGACGAGTTCTTGGGATCTGATTGGATTATAGGCTAAGGTAGACAAATGGGTGATTGCAACTAATATTAAATAACTATAAATCAGTGAAGGCGAAATGGTCTAATGGACCCTCGTACTTGTACGCATTTATATTATGGATCATTCTACTTAATTCTTTATCCACTGAACCCTTATACTCAATCCAAATAAGATTTGTAAACCCCTCTTATCATGTGTGTAGTTCACTCTCCCTTAAATTGATGACATGTTAAATCCATATCACTTATATCAATGACATGTCATAATTATCTTTATCAACTATTTTTAAAATTTATTAACCAAAATTATTTAATAAAAAGTAAAACAATAAAATTTAAATTTATTCTTTAAAATAAAATTTTGAAATTCCTACATCTTCTCCCCCATTCCCACCTTAAAACAGAAAAAATCCACCGGAGAAACTCTTGCGGGCGAGACTGCTTATACTCTTTTTCTCACCCATCTTTCATCTCCGCTGTACAAGCCTCGCTATTTTCCTTTCCTCCTCCTTCAACCATCACAAAACTACCAACCTAAGTCGCTGTCGCTGCCGCCGCCGCCGCACCATCAGATCTGGCCGAAATCTCTTCGTTGTCGTAACTAGATCCTCCAACCCTTACCCACCTCATTCTCCCTTCCACTGACTAGCACCGTCTCTCTCACTCTACTGCGGACTAGTTTTCTCTAACGAGCACCACCACCATCGACCTCTCCCTTTAGCGGCGAATCAATGGACTCAAGGAGGTTTCAATGCCAAGATCTCTTAAAGATGATGACAAGAGTATGGAAAGAAAAAAGATGAGTCGGGCATGTAGATGGCTGCAATTGAAGGTGGAGTGGGTGAAGAAGATGGAGACTTTTTAATTAATTTTTGTATTATTTTATTCTTTTACTAATATTTTTAAAACTGAAATATAGTACTCACTTGCCTTAAGGAGTGTGAAGTCACACACTTTTGCCAACTCAGTCATCTTAAAGACACATAAGCGTGGTCAATGGTCAGATGAGTTTGATAAGTTGTGTTTTATTGAGTTTAAGGGTCCAGATAACACAGGGATAAGTAGAAGGGTTCATAATACAAACCGATACAAGTACAAGGGTCTACCAGACCATTTCACCATCAGTGAATAAGCTAGACTTTAGTGGGGATAAACTTTCTCTCGAACAATTTACCTCGAATCGAATTGGTTTCTCTCGAACACCAATAAACATCAATTAAAAACAACTTACGCTTTAGTCCATTCACTTTCTCGAGCTGAATATATGGAAAAAGGTTTAGGATTCACTCTCTCAAGTCGAACCCATGATAAACCAATACCCACAGACCATTAAATCAGTAATCTTGGTTTTAAAACCTCTCTCTCGAGCAAGTTAAAAACACGACGGTAGAGTTGCATTTGCAACTACAACCCTTTAAATAAAACCACAATTACTGATTGAAATCACTTTTAAACAACATTTAAACTATCAATTAGCAATACCGAACAACTAAATCAACCCATAATCACATAATCACACCCATAATTGGGATTTAGCTAGACATCATAAAAAGATAAAAATCGTTACCAAATTGTGTTTCCATCAACTAGGTAAGATTAATTTCGTCTTTACAAAGGTCAAGATTGAAGAGTCTCAAAGACCCACTTCCAATTTCTCAAAAATGAAAAACTTCAACTCTTTAAAGCTAAGGAAAATATTGTCTCCAGACTCTCAGTTCTAAACTCTAAACTTGAAAACTGATTGAGAATAAAAATTAGTTACCAAACTAAATATTCAAAAATGTATTATAGTCGCCAAAAATATGCTACGAAGGACCATTCGACGCAATAAGTCGGGATCACCGATATACTCGGCGATCCGCCCTTTGGTCAATTCCATCGCCTTTTTTCTTTGGCCTTCATCATCTTCAAGTTAGGTAACTTTGGGTGATCTAGCACTGCATAGCGGAACCGTTCGGCGACACGCCAACTGCTCATTTCTATCGCCGACTTGATTTTCTCCTTCAGGGCTTGGCACACTGGAACTTTAGGCGAGATCATGGCTATTCGGCGGCTCGCCTAATGAGTTAGGAGATCATCATGCCTTCTTTTCTTCGTTCTTTCAGCTACCTTGTTCCTTTTTGCTCATTAGTGTCCATGCTTTGTTCCTCAATCCAAATACCTGAAATTAAGGATTTACATTAGTTATTGACATAAAATATGCATTTGAGGACACTAAATCTATTAAAATAAAGCTCTAAATGAGTCTGGATCGTGGACTCATCAGTCGTCAGAACTGTCTTATAACTTGTCGGGATATAGAACGCCTCAACTAAGTGGATCCACTAAGCTATGCTTACGAGCATTAAAGAATTATCTAAAAAGTATGATCCTTTCTATCCACGTTGGCTACATGGTTTATGGAGACTTGAATTATTATGAACTCATCCCCATAGAAGTGCTCAATACTACTCCTAAAATCTACTCAGCTCATTTGTTTAAAAACATAACTCTTTCTCTGTGGTTTGATATTATTACTCAAAACTAGCTCAAAAGCTCTCTTGGAACTCGGTGTTTCCACTCTTGTTTAAATGTGAAAACATTTACTCTTTGGGAATACTTAGTTTCCATAAAATCTTTTCAAGAAAATGAACTTCACTCTTACTCTGACTAAACTCAATGCTCAAGTTTTAAAACAAGTTTAAAAACATTTGTTAAAGACTTTTGAAAAGACTCTAAGAACTCTCTAGACCTGGCTTTTAACTTTCCTTGAATTTGAATTTGTGGATTCAAGGTTCATGTTTACGGATGATTTCTAGATGTTTAGAAGTCATTTAGAGTAGTTAGAATTGATAGGAAGTGTTAGTACACTTTAGAAGGACTCAAACAGGCTAAACGACGAAAAACGGGTGGGGGCAGGCGACCCTAGCGCAGTGCTGGCACTGGGCGCCAACCCCTAAAGTTCAGAGACATATTTCAAGCACATTGCTGGCGCGCCGCCCCAGAACTTCTGGCGCATCAGGGGCACGTCGCCCCAGACCTTCTGGCGCATCGGGGGCCGTCACCCCAGAACATTCTGACGAATTTTTCTTCTCATTTTTTTACCTTAATTTGACTAGATTCGATTCTTTTTCTCAATTTCTCTTTAGATTCAGTTACCCAATACATGTACACAAGAATCTGATCAAACACAACTCTAAAATCGACACGATTTCCTCAAGAACTCATCAATCTCATCTTAACTCAAGAACGAAAGCTAATTTCAAGAACATCAAATCTTCAACTTTTTAGGACGAAAATACGCTAAAATTAGTATGATTGACACGTGGGTGAATGAACCCAATGCTATGTGAACTCACATACCTCTTAGGATCAAATCCTTGGTGAAATCCGTAACCAAAATCGCAAGAACTTGACGAATCTTGACCTTTTCTCCTCCTTTCTTCTCTTGAGTTCTTTCTCTAAAAACCCTCGTGTGAAATTTGAGTGCGTAAACTGAACCAATTCAGTTTAGACCCATAATTAATTACTAAAAACGAAATACTTAATTGGATAAGGAAAAGACCAAAATACCCCTCTAAAATCCGAGTGACTTTCCTTATTCGGACAACCTGACTTCAAATGAGCATATCTCCCTCATACGAGCTCGAAAATTAGCAAACTTGGTGGCGTTGGAAAGATAATTCAAAGACCTTTCATTTGATATCTTATGGCACACCTAACTCATCATGTACTGAGAGTTATGGTCGTTTGAAGTTGACCCAAAACTCATACTTAACATAACTTGCCAATTTTCAGATTTTCATTATTTCCAAAAATGGTTCTTTCTAATTCTAGATCTTTCAAGTAGCGGGGTGTTACATCGAGTACCAGCCACGTCTAGGGTGTAGGCTCGGAGCGTGATAAATATTTACTGAAATTTTACTCTCATTTTAGTTGTTGTTTTAGTTGTAGTTTTGGTTGGTTTGCTGTAGGGATTGCTGTAATTTTGGTCAAGTTTCTGGCTTAGAATGGATATGCAAGTTTTTGTTATTCCAGGCCCATTTTTCCTTAGCTAGATGAGCTAGTATGGATATGCCAGCTGAAAAAAGGTAGAACGATTTGGCTTCAATCACTAGTTGTGTGTTAGCTATGGTGATTTACTGTAATTGGTGAACAAGTAATTCCTTGAGGTTTCGAAGCGAACATTTTAATGTTGTATGAATCTATGAAGACACTGTGATGCACATACCCATTTGGGACAAATATGTAATTTATATCCCTTAGTCTAGCTTATTGAACTTGTCATGTCTTCTCTCATAACTGGATTTATACAAACTATGCTATGGAATCATTTTTTATGAGAAACACTTTATTTTCAAAAGTGAGACTTTCCGAGAAGAAATCTAATTTAGTCGGGCTACCTGTAGTAGTTTTCCTACTTCACGAGTGCAAATCATTATTAGAGTATTTCTACTGATCAAAGATATTTTTTTAGAGCACTTGCACAATTAGAGGGTTCTCCAAATAGAAGTACATCCTGCTGATGCCTCTATTTCTCTGCATCAGTTGAAAGGAGGTCTAGAGTCACCTATAATTGTTGCATCAAAATCAGGTCCATGGACAATGTACATCTAGTGAAGCTTCAAACTAACTTACGAGGTAGTTATGATGATTATTCGGCTGCATTTTTTAGCCAAAATATGCTGCATTTTGAGGCTGGAAAATGTCACAACTTAAAGGTCAAATATTTGTTGTAGTTCATATAAATTCTTTGAGGCTAAAAATGAGTTGTATATGTGAGAAAATTTGGTCTGATTGCTGCTGCATTTTGTCATTTAATGTAGAATAGAGTTTCAATCTGAAGAGAATAGAATACTGTAAAAGATATTATATTGATATTGGTTGCATGTTGTCAAACACTACTAGTACAATGGCTCAGCTAGAGCTTATAGACGGAATTGACATTACTGATGCACTTTGGCCAAATAGGTGTGGCCATGGTTGTTGTCGTAGATATCTTAATGATGTTTCTCATAACTTAGCTACGGTAGTAATTTCCTTGTTGTGTGAATCTTCTTGGGTTAGAAGATTTACTTATTTTCTTTATTGATTTAATCATTAAACCATTAAGAGTTATCATTTAATTATGTTATTCTATTTTAGGTCCGACTCGACAGCTTTTGGAAGTTTAGAAATATCAAATCCTGCAGCCATGCCATTTATCTTGAAACATCACCCCAGATAAAATCACAGAGCTGGTTGCCTGATGAAACACCGATATTCACTGTTGGTTTAGCAAAAGTGGAGTGTTTGATTCAGCAGTTGCACCTGTCAGCTTCAAGTTGTCCAGTAACGATTGCCCCATTACTTTAGAAAGGACGCGCCTTAGAAGAATGTTCACTTGGTAACATGCATTTGCTTAGATTCAGTATCATTGCCTCTTATCTGGATGAATCAGTTAACTTCAGCAGCCATGTACACTCATGTTCGCTGATCTGAATCTGTTGTAAGTAAATTCAAATTCGAGGCGACAAGTTCACATAGAGAACTAACTAGTAGAAACAAGGTGAAGGAAATGGTTGAAAATAGTAAGGTTCATGTGTTAAGTACTAGTTCAAAAATCTTTTATTTATGTTTTAATTTGCGTATCTACTTCACTTCTTCAAACAAGTAATTATTGCTCATCTACGATTTAGTCTTTGAGTTCATCTAAGATTCTCTCCTCCTTTATTAACAATATAATACTAATAGGTTTTCTAAGAAACTTTCTGCTCTAAATTATGCAGTTGTGTTCAGATTTGTCCTTAAAAGCAGTTAATAATTACAAGAGAGTCACGTTCTTACTATAAGTACTTTGACTCATCAAATTTTAAGAATTTAACTTTCATATAGTTTCATTTAATTATGAGCTAACAAATTCCTTTTATAATTACTTCTATTTTCTGGAAGTCAAACTGATGAAATTATCCGTTAATATGATCCGTTGTTGTACATCCTATAGTAGGAATTCCTTACTACTACTACTAGTATTTGGAATGATTTTTAACTGTGTTGTTCTCTGATATGTAGTTTTAGCCTATGTTGCTATGACTCTTCAAAAGCATCACGAGGTTTGTGTCGGATACTTCAAAAGTAGTGCATTTTTAGAGTATCTGACACAACACAGGTGCGGCAATAGTTTTGGCAAGTCCGAGCAACATAGGTTCCAGCTCCATCCAAGCTCCCATTTGCTAGCAGCTAATAACGTTCATGTTTTGTAATTTCAAGCTACTAATTCTAGTGCAATGTCCCCTAATTAAAGTCTAATTAACATTAGGAATTTCCATGGATGTGCAATTTATACCTAACAACATCAACATATCTACGATAACTTCAGAAGATTTGAGACCAAATACGTGTTGGGCGTATTATATGTTGCATTCGAATCCAAATGACTGTTGTGTTGGAGAAAATTTGAGGTTGAATAACTGCTCCACTTTTTAGGCGTTTCGAGTAAATTTATGGCTACATTTTCAACAAATTTACTTTTGCGTATGGATGCAAACTAGTGTTGTACTGGTTGTCATTTTTTGAGGCCGAACTCTACTACATTTCTGATCATTCGCTACTAAATTTTGAGCCAAGCTGCTTCATTTTTTATACACAGTTTTATAGTAAATGTGATATTTAAAAGAGTTTTGTGATTATATTATATGTTTTCTTTAGCATGGAGTTTGGCACCTCCAAAATTGACACATAGTTAAACATAAAGAAAATTCATGGGAATTCATACATAAAAATAATTAAGCTAAATAAGGTAGAAGTTTTGTTTTTAAGAATGAATAGCTAAAAATCTACCAAAAAAAGATACACAAAAAGCTAAATAAGAGGGTATTTTTTAAAATCAAATAACTTATTTTTAGGAAGTATGCAATGGATATTATTTTCATTACAATAGACCAAACAATCAATAAGAAATAATGCCAGGATAACTCATCACATGATAACTAATCCCAACATAATTTATACCAATATAACTTATCCCAGCATAACTTTTATTCAAACCAAATAGGTAAAGAGTTGTTACTTCATTGCATAACCCGTTTTGAGAAAAATGGAGTGTGACAACTATCATATTGAGATAACAAATGATGAAAAAATGAATAGCTTTATAATACTACAATGATGTCGGGTAAGAAGTTTATACTTGAAAATTTGCATGTTCTTTCATTCGGCTCATACTACACAAGTATTTGCATGGTTGAAACACACCCCATAGTAAAATAAATGTTTACTAACTCAAATGATTTTATTATTTGGCATGACGGGTTGGGCCAATCACTATTCTTGTATGACGCACAAAAAAATGAGAGTTTAGATGGACACTCTTCGAAGAATCAAAAGATTCTTCAATTTAAAGAATTCGGTTGTGTTGCATGTTCTTAAAACAAATTGATTACTAGACCATCAGTAATCAAAGTGAGAATTGAAATCCCAACATTTCTAAAACATATAAATGGTGATTTATGTGGGGCCATTCACCTACCATGTGGACTATTTAAATATTATATAATTTTAATCGATACATCTACGAAATGGGCATATGTGTACTTATTATCAACTCGCAATGTGGAGTTTGCAAGATTTTTCCTCAAATAATAAAGTTAAGAACACAATTTGACGATTATATAATTAAGAAAATTCGTCTTCATAATGCTGGAGAATTTACATCCCAAGATTTTAATGATTATTGTATATCAACTAGGATAATAGTTAAGTATCTAGTTGCTCATTTATACTCAAAATGGTGTAGCCGAATCATTGATTAAACGTCTCCAATTAATTACTAGACCAATGCATATGAGAATAAAACTTTCCATTTCATTATGGGGTCATGCTATTTTGCATGCAACAAGTCTTGTGTAAATCAGACCCACAAGATATGTTTCTCCATTACAATTGACTTTTGGTTAAAAGTCGAACATTTCCCAGTTTAGAATATTTGGATGTGCGGTATAGTTTTATCAATTACTCCACTACAACGTGCAAATATAGGTCCCAGAAAAGGCCGGGGATATATGTTAGGTATGAATCTCCTTCTATTATAAATTTTTTGGAACCTATGATTGAAGATTTATTTATGGTAAGATATTTCAGTTGTCATTTTGACGAATAAGTATACCCAGGATTAGGGGGGAAATAACAGCTGAAAAAGGTGTAACACCCCAAAAATTTATAAACTAAGATCTGAACAATTCTTCATTTGCGTATAAGGTTGTATCAGGTGATTCTTAAATTATTCTTAGGTGTTAAGGTTAATTCTTAGTGTTGAGATGGATTTGAATATGAATTAAGGTCACAAGAATCCCGTAGTACAAAGTTAAGTTGAAAGCTCCTTCACAAATTAAGTTTCGATATACGATTCTACTTAGGTCAACTTCAAACAATAATATCTCTCATCACATAATGAATTAACTTGCTCCTGACCTATTTAATTAAAGATCTATGAGTCCTCTTTCCAATGCCACCAAGTTTACCTCATTCAGAGTTTGAAGTAAAAAGTTAATTATCATTTTACTAGAGACTACCACAGAAGAGTTTTCTGAGTCAGTGACCTACAAATCCCTTCTACGAATCGTATAAAGAATTACGACCCATAATATTGACTTGTCGAAAAAGTAGTGAGAGTCAAATTTTGGGGTCCAATTCATACAGATCCATATACGGGTCGTAAAAACCTCTACGAACTATAGTTTGGACCCGTAGAATAAAACTTTCAGCCTTAAAATTTCAATATGAATTTCAGGGATGAGATCTACGGTCCGTAGAATAAACCACGAACCATAGATGGCCCTCTGGACGGTTTTCAAAGCTTTTTAAGTACGGTTTCTTTTTACATTTTCCCACTTTTCTTAAGCCCAAGTCATGACATTTTAACTTCAATTTGGGGAATATATTCCACCAAGTACTCAGGTTTCTTTTATTTTACACTTTC
>JAJOOS010006079.1:0-51805 GCA_029582725.1 Solanum chiquidenum | reverse complement strand
TACTTCCAATTTCAAGCTTCTTCATATTCATTTTAAATTGTCGGATGTAACACAATTAAAATGAAATTACATAAAAACCCCTCATAGAACCTCATTATAAAGTCAACACAAAGTCATAGGCTCTTGCTTAACCTATTATTTTCCGAGTCATTACAGTTCCAGACCTTCTGGGGGCGCGTCAATGGTTCCCCTTATCTCAGAAATTCTATTTTCAACATTTTTTTGCAGATCAGTGTTTCTAAAATGTTGCACTACCTAAATATGCAAAATTCTTGGCATTTAAACTCCTTAATCATGCTTGAATCTAAGTTTTGACGATTAACTACTTTCAATTTCTCCACCATTTTGGACCCATTTTCAGCCCTATTTCCCGTGATCCTTATGCCTAGAACGTTGTGTTAGTATTGTAAAAATAAGGGGAATTTCCATTCTTAGGGGAATTCGACAACTAAATAAGTTATTTTTCAAATTCAAATATCAACCCAAAACCCTATTCTACTCTACCACTTCCTAGCATGCAATCATTCTTATGCGTGAAACGAAGTAAAGAGAGTAGGGAGGTGATATTTACATTAGTTTGACATTTCTAAATGAAGTGATCAGAGGGTTAAGAGAGTTTTGGGAGTGAAAAGGAGAGAAATAGGCATAAAATCCCATTCCCCACCCTCTTATTCGTTTCTAAATTGTGTCAAGCCGCTATAGCCAGGTCTAGTTCAGTGGGTGGGGTAAAAGTTTTATTGTGGCTTTGTGCGTTCAAATTTTCTATGCCGGTATTATTGGGTATGCGGAATGTGGTACCGTTGAATTACTGCACAGAGATGAGTACATCCTTAAAATTGTCAAAATATGCGGTAACCCTCAATAACCGATATGCCTTCTTTCCGCCCGGGTAGTAATTTGGGGATGAACGATAAATAAATTGGTATCTATAGTAATGACCCAATCCGTCGTTACTAAATCGTTTCTCATGCAGAATCCCAATATTCTGGAAATACGGTGCAAAAATTAAAAATTTGAGCTCACGACTAATTTAGCTTGTTTTGATATTGGCCGGACTGATGTTGGCCCGCCATAGAGGGAAGCCTCTTGCTATGGTGGCGCCGCTATAGTGCCTGCATGGCCATTATAGCGGGTTAACAGAAACTCAGACTCTAGTTAATGAAACTTCTTTTAATTTTTCTCCCAATTTTGAAGGAAGAAAATAGACGAGGGCTGCTCCAAAAATCCTCCAAAGGCACCTGAGGCATGGGAGAAATGGAGGGGAGAGATTACAATGCAAGAGGGGTGACAACCTAATGAATTTTGGTGCTTGTTCATCACAGTTTGTTCTAATAGAGTCGGAAACTCATAGGCTATGTTCATCAGCTGATGCTTGGCGCCTAGGTTAGCTAGGTTTTTCATAAATTGAGTTGTTAAACCCCTTTTTACTGCATTATATATTTTGGATTTTCAAAGATCGAGTGCATAGGCCTTCGGGCACAGAATTTGGACGATTAAGCTTGTGGTTAAGATAGTTATGTTGATAGGGGTTGTTAGCTAATGGTGATTGTTCTATGGTATATCTAGGTGTTTCCTGGAAAAGGATTTGTGCGTGAATTTGGGATGATTGACGACTGTCTAGGGTAGTTACTTGTGTTGGTAGGTAATGGTTGTATGTTTTCCAATTTATGTATGTATGCATGCATGTCTACTGTTTTATAGTATTACTTGTGCAATGCATGTTGGGGATAGTTCAACAACAATACCTCAACAATTTTAGATAACACATAGTTCAACAACAATACCTCAACAATTACAGATCAACCTCAAAAGAATCAAGTTCATCAAAGTTCCCGACAATTCCTACTCCGCATAACAAAGCACATAAAGAGTAATTTGAATCGCACCTCAACACATTTAGTATATCATCACAGTGTTCTACAGTCAAGAGTCTCGACAACATAGAATTATTAATCATAATCAACGAAGTGCAATGCAGTGATGTGCAATGTCATGTAGAGTGATGCATGTCTGTCCTATGATACACATCAACTAAATCTCTAACCGGAACCCATGTGGGACGCACATGGTCCATGTAGCCACCGGAAGAAACCTTGGCATCAATGTCACTCGTCGAATAAAGCTCTACATCAATATCACTTGTCAAAAGATACCTCATCATCAATATCACTCGTCAGAAGAAACCTTGTCATCAGTATCACTCACTGGAGAAACCCTGACATCAATTTCACTCGCGGGAAGAAATCTTTGAATAATCACTACAGATCTCGTCTCACTATTTCATAACCAATGCAAATAGGCATGTTCACACCATAATGAGGAGATGCCAATTCACAATCACCACTATACAATCATAGTTTTTCACCAATAGCATGTTAATATAACCAGTCAAGTCAATCATCATATACCACACAAGAACTACCAACACATTGCCTTTTTCATTATCCCCCTTTTTATAATTAAGATTAATTGATATGAACAATTCAATTCATCATCAATTTCCATTATTCCCCAACACATACAATAAGAAAAATACGAGATTCTACAAGCTTTAACAAGATCTAGAAGTTCACTTACCTTAATTAATCAAACACACACTCCAGGATTTGAGTTTTTCCCCTTCTTTGAGTCTCCAAATCAATGCAATCTAATCAAATAAGTAATCACAATAAGATTTTGGAACTAGCAACACCTATATCACACAATTTGAAAAATGGGGTCAAATCGGCCCAAAAATACAATTCCAAAAATGAAGGGACATATAAAAAATTTATATAAAATCACATTACTCAAAAGTTTTGGAACTCACTAGTCAAAATCTCATTGAAAAATGAGTTGAAATCATGCTTAAAACTCTAATTTACTTAAAAGACAAGTTCATGAGAAAAACTCCAATACTTGGGTCCGAAACTCCGAGTCGAATTTGAAATATTTCTTGAAAAATGTCTTACACATTCTTAGGGAAGTTTAAATATGAAATTTCATCAAAAAATAGAGTTAAAATCGACCTTGAAAGCCTCAATTTATCAAACTTTATCTTTATCAGGAGAAAACCCAAATTCTCAAGCTTATACGCGGTTACTATGATGAAAATAATTGATAAATTAACAAGTTTATGTCAAAATCAGTTTGCCTATAACATAAAGATCCTAAATATACATTTTCATAAAAAATTGAGTCCAAATTAGGGATGGAAATGGGTCGGGGCGGATGCGGGGCTGGGTGAATTTCAGGCTATGCGGGATGATGCGGGTTTAAGATTATGAGGCGCGGGGAGGGATGTGGGGCGGTTTGAAGTGGACTTTTTTAGAAACTAATGCGGGGCGGGGCGGGTTGTGGATGTACCCAATTTTATGCGGGTTCAAATCTAATTTTAACTTTTTACATTTTATAAGAGTTGTAGAGCATTATCTATTAAGATATTTCTTTAAAGTTACTAAAATATTCAACATAGTAAATGAAAATGATTCAATCAAAACTAATACAATTTCTTACATGCTTCCCAATTGACCTCTAAAAAATAAAATTTCAAGTCATTATCTATTAAATTAATATAACTTAATAAAAAAAAATCAGTGTCAAACTTACCTAGAAATGGAAAATATTAAATAATTTATACGGGGTGGGTTGATGTGGGACGGGTTTGTGTGGGGCGGATGGGTTGAAAATGAAAAGAATTGTTATGTGGGGAAGAGCGGGGCAGCTTAAAATTTTTGCAGGTTAAGCTCAACCCGCTCCACCCCATTGCCATCCCTAGTTCAAATCAATAAAACCCTAATTTCTCCCAAGAATTACACAGATAAGAAAATAAAACTAGATGAAGAAACCATGAGAAAATACTGAAATGAGGATTGGATACGAATCACCATATTAAATCGAGAAGAATGCCAAAAGAATCCCTCCATTCATAGATCTAGAACTCCCAATATGCTCAAATACCAAATGAACACAATCTGAAATTTAAATACTTGTACAAAAATATTTATACCAGTGCACCAACAACTTAAATTTTTACTAAAAGAGCCGTAAATTCCTCATACGATAGAGAAATGACCCAATTATTTTTTCTAAATGTCTTAAATAATGATATAAACCCGCTCATTTAGATGGTGTTTGGATTGGCTTAAAGGTTGGTCAAACCTACTTTTAAGTCAATTTTTTGTCTTCTGAAAGTGTTTGACAAATATAAAAGTAACTTAAAATAAGTCAAACAATGACTTAAAATAAGTTAGGAAGTGTTTGGAAAGGTTAAAAATAACTTAAAGCAAGTTTAAAATGACTTAAAATAAGTTAAAAAACAAAAATAGGACTCCCTCTACTTTTTTTCTCGACTTAAAAGTCATTTCAGTTTGACCTTTTATTTTTGACTTAAAAGCTACTTTTTTAAGCCAATCCAAATGGGCTCTTAATCGAAACTCAATTCCATGCTCGTTTGCCCAGACGTATATAATATTTGCCCGATAAATAATTATTTCATATATCGCGATAAAAGTCCAATCACGGCTTAGTGAAAATGCATCAAACTTTGCATATCAGTCATATAATTCATGTTCAAAATTTCAAAAGTTTTGGAATAATTATCTTTAAAACTAATTGTGAACCTTTTAATTGACACAATTTGTTGAAACAACGCCAAGACACCCAAAAAGCTTAGAAACTCACCCATAACTCATTCGGAACTTCTCGAACACAAACCAAATATGCTTCTTGCTTGAAAATGATATTTCAGACTCAATGGAATGATCAAAATAGCCTAAAAGGTCACCTTAACCTAGTGTTGACCAAAGTCAATTTAAACTTAAGAATCTCCAATTTTTTAAATAAGGACATTAAACTCATCCAAAAGCTTCGGGAATTGAACTAAACCTTCAACTAGACCAAATATCACTATTTGGACCTAGTGGAATCATCAAAACCTGAAAATAACCTTTCTAGCCTCAAACGTTGATTAAAGTTAGACTTTAGCCTTAACTTTCCCCGCATCTCGAATAATGGATCAAAATTAAATAAAAATTCTTGGGGACCTAAACCAATAATAAGCCTAAACCAAAAACCATATTTTGGAGCTAACGAAACTATCGAAATTCCATTCGGAGCTTGCTATCACCAAATGTTGACTTTGGTTAAATATCCTATGCTTTCAACTTTCAAAACACAAAAAGTCTTCCAAAATTCATCTGAATACCTTAAGACCTCAGCCAATAGTCCTACTAACTAAAAGTCACGTTTTGGAGTTGATAAAACAAATGAAAATCTATTCGTAGCTTTGATTATTACCAAAATCCATTTTAAACAACTTTAACTCTTCAAAACCCAAGGTACTTGTAACGACCTGTTTTCGTCGTTATGGAAAAGCCAATGGGGAGAGAATTGGGGCCAAAACACTTTTGAGTAATGACTTCGAAATATCTAACCTAGTCTAGATTTGGACGAAATCTGAGTTAGGTAAGTTCTAGGGAAATATGGAAATGAATGGGGGATTTAATAATAAATTTGATCACATGAGTGGATAGCTAAGACGTTAATGAGCCTGTACGGCTTTATAGAATCGAATTCGGGCGAGTAGAACTCCCGAAACTGATCTTGGCATGCAAGGGTAGTTTATGAACGTCAAGATTTGAAGGTGTGTTATGAAAATCATTATTTTCTGCAAAACTTCGTTCTTGAGAGCTAGGAGACGACCCAGGGAGATTTTTGACAGTTTTCCACGATTTCTAGCGCTAAAGGTAAGGATTTTACTCCCTTAATCCGTATTTAGATTCCTAGAACTTAGAATCTTGGGAAATTATCATTGGGGGAGGGTTTTAGCCTGAAGTTAATGGTGGGTAATGCTTAGGATCATGAGTTTGGTCTTGGGTTATTAAGATTGTTATAATCCGGGTAAATTAGACCTTGTTTATTGATCCTTGCTTTAAATTATTCATTTGTAGACCAATAACAAGCATAAAGAATCTGGAAAGGAAAGGCTCAGGTGTCTTAAGAGGGTTCAAGCTTGGTTTCAAGGTAGGTGATGGTTTGATTTCCTGTTTGTGTAATATATGTTGGTTGATTGCTACATTGTATTGCATGCATTATGGGAATAGTGAAATGTGAATCGAACCTAATGAAATGATTATGAGCGAACAACTACATGCAATGAACCTACATACTTGACTATGTGACTATATGTACTATTCAATATGGTGTGGTTGTGATTGTGGTTTTGCTAATTGAATCGGGTATCACGTTCTGACACATGCATGGGATCGGGTGTCACGTTCTAATATATATATTGGTTTGGGTGTCACGTTCCAACACATACATTGGATCGGGTGTCATGTTCCGACAGACTAACAATTTGGGTATGGGTTCCCTGAGAGAACCACTTATGATGATTACATTTATATCTAATTGTCATTGAAATTGGAAAATTGTATGTTGCTCTTAAAATGATAACTGAGTTGTATTCTATATATGTGTGTGCTTACTGTGTTGTAATTTTTTGTTGTACATTGTGCTTATGGGAGTAGACGCGTGACCCTACCAGTTCACTATGTTTTGTGTACTGATACTGCATTTGCTCTTTCTTTGTCGAGTATATGCCATCTTCAGGCGGCTACTGACAGACCTCAATTAGGAGACTATTGAGCGTGACTAGATTCAAGGGTGAGCCAGTTCTTTCAAGCTGCCATGGATCCTTCTTGTTTATGTCCACTCTTTTCGGACTCAAACTATTGGTTTAGGTGGTTTTGTCTAGTTTTTCGGGGTTGCTCCCCCTTTTCTTAGACTTGTTAGTTAACTAGAGTTTTGGTACAATGATTTTCAGTTCTAGGGGTTGAATTTCCACATAAGTTATTTTGTTAGACCTTCGGAGTTTATGGAAACTCCATAATTTCTTTTAGTCATTTAAATCTGCTTCTGTATCTTTAAATGCCTAGTTTTCTGTTAACTGCTTAGTTGGATTTTAGTAATGGTTCTCCCACCGAAGGGTTAGTGTGGGTGTCAATCACGGCGGTCTGGGTCGTGACAAAGTTGGTATCTGAGCCCTAGGTTCGTTGATCTCATTGTACCAAGATGAGTCAAGTAGAGTCTTGAGGAACGGTACAAAGACGTCTGTATTTTTATTCGAGAGGCTACAAGACTTTAGGAAGACTCTCTATCTTTATCTCCTTTCGTGCTATGAGTTGATTCCAATTGGTATTTGGTGATCCAATTTGGTATCTAATCTCTTTCACTCTTATGTTCGCAGATGGTTAACACGTGATTCAACGACGTCAGATCCGTAGCTCCCGTCAATGAGCCAATAGAGGAGTCCGCAGCCAGAGGTCGTGGTCGAGGTAGGGGTAGGGGAAGAGGAAGGGGTAGGGGTCGAGGAAGAGTGGCACCCACCAGGAGTGGAGCCCTAACTGAGAATGTTCCTAGGGAATAGGCCCCTCCTTCACCCCAAGAAGAGGTAGAAGAGAATGTGGAGATTGAGGACGGGGAGGATGTTAGACCAGAGAAGGGTGCACCAACACATAATATCGGCATTCCTCTCTTAGACCAGTATTAGCTCAACAGATCATGTCTTTTCTGAAAGGGTTGGTCGGCCCCGGAATCCTTCCAACAGTGCAAACTTCTCAACCTCTAATGAACCGCCCCGTTACTACTACTACTCCCAGGGTGGATGGAGCATTAAGCATTGATTCTTTCTTCTGTCCCCTATTGGGTCCCGTGATGACTGGTACTGAGCATGAGATGTTGACTAAGTTTTTGAAGCTGAAGCCGCCTGTGTTCTATGGTTCTGAGAGTAAGGATGCTTATGAGTTCATTTTGGATTGTTATGAGAGGCTTCACAAGTTGGGTATTGTACACCAGCATGGGGTAGAATTCGTGACCTTCCAATTTCAAGGTGAGGCTAAGCAGTGGTGGAGGGCCTATGTGGAATGCAGATCGTCAGTCTTACCCCAACTCACTTGGACATAGTTTCTTGCTCTAATCTTGGAGAAGTATGTGGCCCGGACTTTGAGGAATCGTAAGAAGGATGAGTTTATGGCTTTAGAGCAGGGTAGTATGACTGTAGCTGCCTATTAGACAAAGTTCCATGCCTTGTCTAGATATGCTACTCAGTTGGTAACTTCAGAGGAGGAAAGGATTTATCTATTCATCAAGGGATTAAACTCCGAGTTACAGTTATTGTCTATTCACATGACCTCTACAGGTAAAAGTTTCAATGAAGTGACAGACTTTGTGAAGAAAGTGGAAGGAGTTTTACATGATGGGTAGGCCAACGCATTGTCTAAAAAGCCCAAGAGCACAAGTAACTTTCATGGTTCCTACTTCAGAGGTTCAGGTAGGCCGACACTTGCAGCCCGGTCAATTCAGTCAGCCATGCCCACTTCTAAAGTTGGTTACTCAAGAACTCCACAACAGAATCTTATTCAGGATAGTCAGGGATCCGCACCTGCATTGGGCAGCAGACCATATTTTGACCGCAATTGCTAAAATTGTGGAGAACCTAGGCATATAATGAGAGATTGTCCGCATATTTTTGACCCTGTGCAACAACAGACCAGAGCAGTGGTACTAGAGGGAAGTGGTAATAATGGTAAAGGGCATCCACAAGGTGGGCGAAGAGGAAATCAGTGAGGCCGTGGAAATGGTAATGTAGGTAGAGTAGCTGTGCAACCAGGCAAAAATGTCGCCCACCAAGATGACAGGGTTCAGTGTTATACCTTTCCGGGTAAGACCGAGGCTTAGGCGTCTGATGCAGTGATCACTGGTACTAGTCTTGTATATGACCGGATGGCTACTGTCTTGTTTGATCCGGGTTCTACTTATTCATATGTGTTAGTTCAATTTAACTTGGGATTTGATATGGTTTGTGATGTACTTGATGCCCCCATCCATGTTTCTACCCAGTTGGAGAGTCTGTCATAGTCACCCATGTATATCGTGCTTATCCAATCTTGTTTATGGGTATTCAGACTTGGATTGATTTGGTTAGTTTGGATATGACTGACTTTGATATAATCTTAGGCATGACTTGGTTGTCCCCCTATTATGTTGTTATTAATTGTAATGCTAAGTATGTGACTATAGAGATCTTGGGTAGGGAAAAGTTAGAGTGGGAAGGGGTGTACAAGCCTAAGCCAGCTAAAATCATATCTTTAGTTTGGGCTAGGAAACTGGTGGGGCAGGGGTGTTTGGCCTATTTGGCTCATATTAGGGATGTTGATGTTGAGTCTCTCTCTATTGAGTCTATTCTCGTAGTATCTGAGTTCAAGGAAGTGTTTCCTACCGATTTTCCTAGTATGCCTCTGGATAGGGATATAGATTTCTGCATTGACTTTGAACCGGGAACTCGCCCCATCTCCATCCCCCCTTATCACATGGCTCCGGCGGAATTAAGAGAGATTAAAGCTCAAATCCAGGAGCTTCTTGATAAAGGTTTTATCTGTCCTAGTGCTTTCCCGTGGGGTGCTCCTGTCTTGTTCGTTAAGAAAAAAAATCATAGTATGAGAATGTGCATAGACTACCGGCAGCTGAATAGGGTCACCATTCAAAATAAGTATTTGTTACCTCGGATATATGATATTTTCGACCAATTGCAAGGTGCGTCAGTTTTCTCTAAGATTGATCTAAGGTCTGGTTACCATCAATTAAAGATTAGGCTTGAGGATGTACCCAAATGGCATTCAGAACCCGATTTGGGCACTATGAGTTTTTAGTGATGTCGTTTGGATTGACCAATGCACCTGCAGCTTTCCTGAGTTCGATGAATGGTGTGTTTAAACCATTCCTAGATTCTTTTGTTATCATCTTTATTGATGACATTTTGGTTTATTCAAAAAATAAGGAAGAGCATGCAAACCATCTCCGTATTGTTTTGGGTATTCTTGGGAAACAGGAATTGTATGCCAAATTTTCCAAGTGTGAATTCTGGTTGACTTCAGTTACCTTTTAGGGGCATGTGGTTTCAAATGAAGGGGTAATGGTAGATCCCCAAAAGATTGAAGTGGTCAAGAATTAGGTTCGTCCTAGCTCTGTGACTAAAGTTAGGAGTTTTGTGGGCCTTGCTAGCTACTATCGCCGGTTTGTGAAAAACTTTGCTTCTATTGCCACGCATTTGACGAGCTGACTAAAAAGGAGGTGCCTTTCGATTGGACTTACAAATGTGAAGAGAGCTTCCAGAAACTCAGGATTCTTTTGACCACAGTACCTATTCTAACACTGTCGGTGGAAGGTAAAGATTTTATTGTTTATTGTAATGCTTCACATTGGGGTTTGGGTGCTGTGTTGATGCAGGACAAGATATGTTCAACTGAAAGTGCATGAGAGAAATTACTCGACCCGTGATTTGGAGTTGGCAGCGGTAGTGTTTACTCTCAAGATTTGGCGGCAATAACTTTATGGTATAAAGTGTGAGGTGTTTACTGATCTTCGTAATCTACAACATATGTTCACTCAGAAGGGCTTGAACTTAAGACAACGAATGTGGATAGAGTTACTTAAGGATTATGATGTTACCATCCAGTATCATCCAGGTAAGGCTAATGTGATGGCAAACGCATTAAGCCAAAAGGCGGTAAGTATGGGTAGTCTAACTTACTTGGGTGTATCCAGGCGACCCTTGGCCAAGGAGATTCAAACTTTGGAATATAAGTTCATGTAGATGGGTATCTCAGAGAAAGGTGGGGTGTTATCCAGCATTCAGATTAGGCCCACTTTCATTAATAAGATCAAGGCCAAGTAGTTTGAAGATGAGAGTTTGAATGAACTTATAAAGAAGACAAAGTCTAATAAGACACAAGATGTAGTTCTTGATACGGGAGGTGTGCTTAGTTTTAAGGGAAGAATTTGTGTTCCCGAGTGGACGACTTGATTCAAAAGATGTTGATAGAATCCCATAGCTCACGATATTCCATTCATCCGGGTGTGACCAAGATGTACCGAGACTTCAAAAGACTTTATTGGTGGCCGGGCATGAAGAAAGACAGAACTGAGTTTGTGGATAAGTGCCAAAACTGTCACCAGGTAAAGTATGAGCACCAAAGTCCTGCAGGTTTGCTTCAGCGAATGTCAATCCCTAATGGAAGAGGGAAAGGATAGTTATGGATTTGTTGGTTGGTTTTCCCAAGACCTTGGGGAAGTTTGATTTCATTTGGGTAGTGGTTGACGGATTGACTAAGTCAGCCCACTTCATTCCAGTCAGAGTAGACTATAATGCTCATCAGTTGGCTAAGGTTTATGTGAAAGAGATAGTGAGGTTGCATGGGGTGCCCCTTTCTATCATCTCAGACCGTGGTAAACAGTTCACATCCAAGTTTTGGGGAAAATTACATGAGGATTTGGGCACTCAACTCCCTTTTAGCACAACTTTCCATGCACAGACGGACGGGCAGTCAGAGAGAACCATTCAAGTGTTAGAGGACATATTGAGGGCATGTGTGATCGACTTTGGAAGGTATTGGGATAAGTTCCTACCGTTGTGTGAGTTCTCCTATAGTAACAGTTACCACTCCAACATTGATAAGGCACCGTTCGAGGCACTTTATGGGAGGGGATGTAGATCACCCATAGGGTGGTTTGAGGCTGGAGATGTAAAACCTTTGGGGTTGATTTGGTGAAAGATGCTCAAGATAAATCATATGGATCGTAAGGTAAGGGATATGACATTTCAGGCTGGTGAGCAAGTTCTTCTAAAGGTGTCACCCATGAAAGGGGTGATGGGATTCGGCAAAAAGGGCAAGCTTAGTCCTTGATACATCGGTCCATTTGAGATTATTGACTGTGTAGGGGCATTGGCTTATAGATTAGCTTTACCGCCTAGCATATCTGAGGTCCATCCAGTGTTTCATGTGTCCATGTATAAGAAGTATCATGGTGACGGAGATTGCATCATTAAGTGGGACTCAGTTTTGTTAGAAAAAGACCTTTAGTATGATGAGGAATCGATTGCAATTTTTTATCATGATGTTTGGAAGCTGAGGACCAAGGAGATAAAGTCAGTGAAAGTTCAATGGAAGAATCATCTGGTTGAGGAAGTTACTTGGAAAATCGAGAAGGCCGTGCGAGACAAGTATCCATAATTATTCAACGATTCAGGTACTACTCTACTCTTACCTAAACTAGTTTATCCTAGTTTATCACTCGGGGATGAGTGATGGGTAAATTGGTATCTATTGTAACGACATGTTCCCGTTATTATGGAAATGCCAATGGGGAAAGAATTGGGGCAGAAAACTTTTGAGTAGTGACTTGGAAATGTTTACCCTAGTCCAAATTTAGATGATATCTAAGTCAGGTACGGTCTAGGGAAATCTGGTAATGAATGGGGGATTTAATTATGAATTTGATCACATGAGTGAATATCCAAGACGTTAAAGAGTCTGTACGGCTTTATGGAATCAAATTCGGGCGAGTAGAACTCCCTAAACTGATCTTGGAATGAAAGGGTAGTTTCTGAACGTCAAGGGTTAAAGGTGTATTGCAAAATGGGAGCTTGGAACTAAAATTCCGAGCTTCTGTTTCGTGCAAGCCGCTAGGGCAGGATTAACCCCGCCAGGGCGGGGCCACTGTGGTGGGATGGGGTCCGCCGTGGCGGGCCAGTCGCGACTAGAGTTGAGGAAACCCCCCCTCAAAATATTGTTATTTTCTGCTAAACTTCATTCTTGAGAGCTAGGAGATGACCCAGGAGAGTTTTGACAGTTTTCCACGATTTCTAGTGCTAAAGGTAAGGATTTTACTCCCCTAATCCGTAGTTTGATTTCTAGAACTTAGAATCTTGGGAAATTATCATTGGGGGAGGGTTTTGACCTGAAGTTAATGGTGGGAAAATCCCTAGCTGAGCATTAGGATCATGGATTTGGTCTTGGGTTAAGATTGTTATAATCCGGGTAAATTAGACCTTATTTATTGATCTTTGCGTTAAATTACTCATTTGTAGTCCAAGAACAAGCGGAAAGAATCCGGAAAGGGAAGGCTCAAGTGTCTTAATAGGGTTCAAGCTTGGTTTCGAGGTAGGTGATAGTTTGATTTCCTATTTGTGTGATGTATGTCAGTTGATTTCTACATTATATTGCATGAGTGTATGTGAATAGGGAAATGTGAATCGAACCTAATGAAACAATTATGAGCGAATAACTACATGTAATGAACCTACATACTTGACTATGTGACTATATGTACTATTCATTATAGTTTGGTATATGTACTATTCATTATAGTTTGGTTGTACTGATTGGATCGGGTGTCACGTTTCGACACATGCATTGGATCGGGTGTCATGTTCCCACACATATATTAGACTGGGTGTGATGTTCCTACACATACATTGGATCGGGTGTCACGTTTCAACACACTAACAATTTGGGTATGGGTTCCTGAGAGGACCACTTGTGATGATTACGTTTATATCTAATTGTCATTGAAATTGGGAAATTGTATGTTGCTCCTAAAATGATAATTGAATTGTACTATGTATATGTGTACTTACTGTATTGTAATTATTCGTTGTATATTGTGCTTATAGGAGTAGTTGCGTGATCCGACCAGTACACTGTGTTTTGTGTATTGGCATTTTCGGGCGGCTACTGACAAACCCTAGTTAGGAGACTATTGAGCGTGACCGGATTCAAGGGTGAGCCAGTTCTTTCTGACTGCCATGGATCTTTCTTGTTTAAGTCCACTCTTTTCAGACTCAGACTATTGGTTTAGGTTGTTTTGTTTAGTTTTTTGAGGTTGCACCATCTTTTCTTAGATTTGTTAGTTAACCAGAGTTTTGGTATAATGACTTTCAGTTCTAGTGGTTGAATTTCCGCATTAGTTATTTTGTTAGACCTTTGGAGTTTATGGGAACTCCATAATTTCTTTTAGTCATTTAAACATGCTTCTGTATCTTTAAATGCCTAGTTTTCAGTTAACTGCTTAGTTGGGTTGAAGTAATGGTTCTCCTATTGTAGGTTAGTGTGGTTGTCAATCACGGCGGTCTGATCTAGGTGATGAGTCCAAGATTTGGACTCATTTAGGGCTTTGTTTTTTTTATAGTTTTAGTGTCCTCAAATGCCTAATTTATGCTATAAACTTATGTTAAAGCATTGATTTTCAGGTAATGTAAGCTAAGGAGCAAGGCAAGGACACTACCAGGCAAGAAGGAGCAAACAAGCTGAAGAAGTGAAGAAAAACGATCATGGTAATCGCCAAGACCACTCGATAAACTACCGAGTGGCTCTTTAGCTCTCCCAAAGTTCTAGCGTGCCAGCACTAGGGAGAAAAATGAAGTTGGCGACAGAAATGGGCAGTCGGCGAATCGACGGTCCACTCCGCGATGGCAACCTTGATCACCTAAAGTCAGAGAATGTTGAGGACAACTAACCAACGCAAATCGATGATAGATTGGAGCAAACGGTGGATCGCCGACTTGTTCGGTGAGGCCCGACTTATCTCGCCCAATGGCTTCTTATGGACAAAAATTGGGAAACTATAAATTGAAATTTGAAATGAAGATTCAGTATCATGCTATCATTCAGTAGAGTTTTCTATTAGTTTTTGAGTTCCATTGTAGACTTTGAAGCTTTTAAGGCTCAAACTTGAAGATTTGCAAGTGGGTTTTTGAATTTACTCAATTTGGACCACTGTAAAGACTTGAGAACCTTTACCTATATCATGGCTAATGTATTTGGTAATCGTTTCTCTATTTTTATGATGTGTAGCTAAAACCTCAATTCTTGAGGTGTGATCATGTGTTTATTTGTCTAATTATCTTATGGGTATTGTTGTTTGATGATGAAATTGTTGTTTTAATGTGGGTTTAATCATTAGCTGCGTTTTAATCTATGAATAGTAGTTGCAAATGCATTTCTAATTTTAAGTTCTTGACTTGCTTGAGAGAGAGGTTTTGGAACCAAAGCTTTTGATTAATGATTTGTAGGTATTTGGTTGATATGGGTTTAACTCGAGAGAGTGAATCCTAAACCCATTTCTACACATCTAGCTCGAAAGAGCGGATAAATTAAGGTTGTGGGCTGGTTATCTTGTTAAGCTTATTGATGTTCAAAAGAAATCACTTGAACTGTAATAGTTGTTCGAGAGAACGCTATTGCATTTAAAGCCCAGCCTACCCACAATATTTCAGCAAATTATTGTTAAATTTTAATGACCCATATAGTGTAATTAGCTTATAAACGATCACATCCCGAGGATTCCTCTTAATATTGTTTTTTCCCCTATTTTCATTCTTGTTTCAGCTGTTAATTGCAAATCCAAACCCCTCATCTAACATTCGTTGTCACTCCTTTAGATACATTTGCATGTTTTCGATAATTTTTATTCCTATAACCGCTTAGACCAAGTTTTCACTTCATAATTGAATTTGAACACGTACCTCTCCCTGTGGGTTCAACCTATACTCTTCGTTGGGTTTTATACTAGTTAACGATCGCTTACACCTAGAATCGGATGAGGTGTATTTGAAACGTTAAATCAAAATGGCGCCGCTGCCGGGGAGTGGTGTTGTTTAAAATTCTATTATTGAAGTTGAATTGTGATCTTTTTGTGTTATAGTTGAATCGACTTACTTTTGGTTTGTGTTTGTGTTAGTTTGTGTTGAACAAAGGAAGAGATGAGAGTGAATGGGAGTTACAATGATAGCCAAGTGAGCCAGCAAGACGATATTGGAAATATGAACGATGTGAATGACCCAATCCAATTGGGTGGTGTTGGTGCAATACATCTACCTCTAATTGAAGGGAATGTTGTTTTCCATGTAACTAGCACGATGCTACAGCTCCTCCAAATGAAGGGTCTATATGGAGGATTGGCCCACGAAGACCCCATGAGCATATCCGGAACTTCGTCGATGTTTGTGGTCCATTCTCATTCAAGAACATATCACAAGAATCAGTCCGTCTCAGGTTGTTTCCATTCTTTTTTATGGGTGAAGCTACCAAATGGTTAGTTGAGTTACCGAGGGACTCCATCACCTCTTGGAATGAACTAACAGCAACGTTCTATGTGAGATTCTTTCCCCCCGTCAAAGATGATGACGCTCAGAGATAGCATCCAAGGTTTCAAACACTTGGAAGGTGAACCAATCCACGAGATGTGATTGAAGTTTAAGAAGTTGGTACTTCAATGTCCGACTCACGGACTGCCAAACCATATACTGCAGCAATACTTCTATAGGAGTCTTGACTCAGTGAACAAAGGAGTTGCTGATCAACTTGTTCCCGGAGGTATAATGCAACAACCCTATGAAGTAGCATCTCAACTCCTTGATGGAATGACCAAGATAAACATAGCGTGGTACACTCGTGAGGACCAGGTGTCTCCTCTCACTTTTAGGATGACAAAAAGAGCAGATCGAGAAGGCTTAAGAGAGAGACCAAAATATGGCCAAAATGATGACCCAACTGGACCTATTGTCAAAAAATGTGATGGGTAGTGGATTGAAGAGTGTAAATGTTATGGGTGTTGATGCAGTAAACCCCGATGAAGCACAATTTGAAGCATTGTACAATGAGGAAGTGAACTTCCTTGCAAATCAAGAAGGAGGTTTTCAGCCCAACTATTCAAGGCCGGGTGGAAATTCGAGTTGGAATAGAAATGATGGATGGATAGATCGTGACAGGGAATGGCGTGATCGTTATGCTACTTGGAAGGAAAGGGATGGTGACAAAGATATATACATCCCACCTCATGAACGCCAAATGCCCAAGGAGCAAAGAGCTGACCCAGAGAACTTTCGTACGAAAGACATGCTTGCATGCATTCTCAACAAAGTTGTAGATTCGGAAAAAGTGTTGAAAGAGATGAAAAAGGATGTATCAACTCTCAGTCAGACGGTGACTTCTCACTCAGTCTCTATTAAGCAGTTGGAGACACAAATGGGTCAAATCTCGACTCAATTAAATCCACAACAAAAAGGGGGGGTTGCTTAGTGACTCAACGGCCAACCCCAAAAATGAAGCTTGAATTGGTATTTTTGTCGTGTCACGACGTTAAATAAGGCGCTTCTTGGGAGGCAATCCAAGTCTTTAATGTTTTAAATTTTGATTTTGGAAATAACGGGTGTTGATTATGCAGGTTGAAGAGTGAAAGTGTTGGAAAATGGGCAATTAAGCGAGCCAAAAGTCCATTGGAAACACCCAGCTTGATGGGAAACTCTGTAAAACTCGGTGAGCCAAAGGCTCAGTCGGCGATTCACTGAACAGGTCGGCGAGCCTGGCTTTGTCCGCCATTTGAACCTCAAATTGCTAAAAATTCTATAAAACTCGGCAAGCTAAATTACCACTCGGCATATCACCAATTGGTTTGGCGGGCGCGACTTACTCCGCCGAATGGAGCACGAACTGAAAGGTTTTAAAGGCCACCCGATTTAAAATTTCAAAATCCTTCATCTTCTCCCATTTTGTACTCTCATACTCTTACCCAAATAGTATATTGTTAATATTTTTCGCATTTTTACTCTCATTTCACTTGGGATCTTTACTCGGGATTGTGGAATTCTTTGCCGCCTAAGTTTTCAACTATTCTTTCGGCATAAAGGTTGGTTTTCCAAACCCCGCACTAAATTTGTGGTTGAACTCGAGTGTAATCAGTAATTTTTTGTTAATAATTGTTGGGTAGTATGATTTAATCATTGTTTAATTATTTGTTTTCCCGAAATTAATTGGATTAGTGCCTAACTGTTCGTAAATGGTTGATTCTCGTGTCACTGCTTATTTAAATCGAGTCTAAATTGTTGGGTTGTGATAAATATGTGTTGGATCTAGCGGGGTGAAGTCTGTGTAACCCCAGATTGTGCTAAATGTCATATTTTACCCAATGATGGAGCATTTGACGTCATTCTTAAGGGTAAAAGACGTCAAATGACCAATTTTTGCCAAATTGAGGGAAGTTCGAGTACCCCGAGGGCATGGGTAGTATGGTATTACTTTAATTTCATAGTGTATGTGTTTAATTTTGCTTTTGTGGGCTACGGGTTGGATTTTGAAGAAAGGGGTAAAAAATGGCACGATGGGCCATTTGGCGAGCTGAGTCGAGCTCGCCGACCAGTTCGGCGATTCTCCAAACACACCCTAGATCGCCCTTAATTTATCTAAATGTTGAGTTTGCGTTCTATAACTTTCGGCGATATGCTTGAGCTCATCGATTTTACTCACCAAAAGTCCTTCTTGATTGCCCTTCTGCGCCCTTAAATCCTTAAAATACATTGTAACTTTCGGCGAGCTACTTTTAGTTTGCCGATTGGTGTCGGTGATCCACTGAAAGGCCCTAGACATCACTGACCAGCTTTGAATTTTTCATATTTATGTTCTAGAACTTTTGATGAACCCGACCTGGCACACCGAAATAGTTCGATGACTCACCAATTGGTTTGGCGAGTCTTTCTGCAATATATTTTCTGCACTTTTTATAGAACTTTTTCTAATGTTTTTCTATGTTGTTTGCAGAAATAACTAGACCCAAAGTGTCCGGAAGAGACATGCGGCCCCGCAAGCGGGCATGTGGAGTGACTATAGATGAGTATGCAGATGCATCCAGAGCAAAGGCATCCAAACTCCCTACCAAGGGAGGAAAAGGCAAAGGCAAGAGCAAGGCGTTTGTGGCTGAGACACCAGAGTACAACTCTGGCAGTGAAGGGGTCTACGAGACTCACCTCACCACATATGACAGTGAGGGGGAATCACATAATTCTCAGGCTTCTATATCTAAGCCTAAGGATGATCAGTTATTACAAGCCCAGAGAGTAAAGCTTCACTGCATGGCGATGCATGATCCGTCTAGGATTCCAGTTCCTCAGACTCCTCCTCCTCCAGCTGCAGCCTCAGAGCAGATAGTGCTCCCAACACCAGTACATGTCCATCCTCCCCGGTCACTCAATCAACTAAAGGCTGAGGGTTTGAGTACTATTCTAGAGGAGAAAAGATTATCCACAGAAGGAGTAGTGGACAAGTATCCAGAGATATGGAACACTCTCAAGTTCCATAAGTTCAAGATCTTCACTAAACCCCAGGGCACCTACAGTCCAAATTGGGTCCGAGAGTTCTATTCTGCCTAAGGAGACTCGGTTTTGAAAGGGAAGAAGAAGGACAGGACCTTCAAACCAGTCGACATTGTGATAGTCCGGGGTAAGAAGGTGAAGTGCGACAGTTCTGACATAAATGTTATCTAGGGTGCACTTATGACTTCATGCATGATTATATTGACTTGGTCCAGAAGAAGACCTTGGAGGACCTAAACGTTGGCTAGCACCCCTTCTCTCTAACATCATCCCGAGGTGGATTGAGGCCGAAGCGCCGATAGAGAAGAAGGATCTTAACGTTGTAGCTAGGTATTGGTTTGGGTTCATCAGCAGCACTATCATGCCATCCCAAAATGAATCCATGCTTAGGGTCTATCATTTCCTGCCAGAAGCTTAATTTGGGGCTATTAATTGAGCAGGAGGTGGCCATGAGGGACAAGTAGAGTCAGACTTCACTCCCATTCCCGATGTTGATCACCGAGCTATGTTGATGGGCCGTGTTCCTCGAGATGAGAATACGGATGTGAAGGTAACACCCACCTCCTCTACTGACATCCGGTGTATTGAGGTCGAGTGCCAGCGGGATGAGGCTAAGAGGAGGAGGGCAACCTCGATGGACATATCCCCGGAGTTGATATTGATATGATACCGACAGAGGCAATCATGCCCAATCAGGATAGTGGACCCTCAGGTACCTCTGTACCTCTCTCTTCTGAGACTCCTAGCTCATCTGTTGCACCCCTTCCCCCTAGATCCTTTACTACCTCTGCTTCTTGGCCTCCGATCACCAGGCTATGATGTACAAGATGGGCCATCTAGATCATTCAGCCGATGTGCGTGCCTCCCAGTTAGAGGTTGTTATTCCTAGGATGATCGAGAGAGCCATTGATACTGCTTTGACACCCCTCAGAGCTGAGATTGATAACCACAAGTTGGCTCTAGATGCCCTGACCATGAGAGTGGCGGAGTGTGAGAAGGGCCAGAGGGCCACTGATGTTGTGACTGCCTTGAAGGCCAATATTTCTGGGTTGAGAAAGGATGTGGACCATCTAAAGTCCACATATTTTACTTCATTATTTGATACAGTAGAGATCCAGATGGCCCGAGCACTGATGTTCCAGCTTATTCTGATGTGCCTCCGGCTACCATCGGAGATAATGTTAGAGCTGATAATGTTGCTGCAGAGTCTGAGGCTGAGACTGATAAGGAGCAACTTGGTGTTCGTGAGGAGGTTGTCTATGAGGACCTAGCTGACTTGGAGGGTGTTATATATGTTCGAGACTGCGAGACAAGCATCACTTCAGGATATTTCGATGGTGAGCTCTAATGGAGTTAAGGATGATGTGATACTGAGCGTTGATGCCCAGACAGATGGAGCGATGGACATGCAGACTCATCCCAGGCTTAGCCTGGCAGGATGACCTTTCCCCTCCCTCTCTGATACTTTTTTGACTATTTTTATTTTTAGTTGCATTTGAGGACAACTATATTTTTTTGTTGGTGGGGTGAGGTATTTCCATACCTACCTCTTGTGAGCTGTTTTGTGAATATTTTATTTTTGTGATGTGAATATTGGAGCTTATTATTTATATATATATATATCTTGGTTGTTGAATTGCGTTGTGGCCCATTATTTTGATAGAAAATGGATTTTGAACCAAATTTTAAAATTTTGCCACATCTTGTGTATGATTGTGGTTGTTCTTGTGCAAATTTGAGTGTCGGTTGTGGTCAATACCGATGACTTAAATAGTGCTCTTAATTGAACGAAATGAATGTACGACTATGATGAGGCAAACTAAGTTACAAAGGCAATATGTGAACATTTAGCATCTTGTTGTGACTAGCCGGTTGTTGATTGAGTCTGTTGTGATGAGTATTGCACGTTAGCTAGAAAATGTGAAGTCTTGTTTGATAAATTGTACCAATGCCTTGTATGGTGAGGTTGCTTTGAACATTGTGCTTGATGACACCTAGAATTTGCTCCTTTGGTCCGATTGATTGAGTGAGGCAAGCAATTGAAATGATCTTAGGCGAAATTTTTGGAGAGTGAGCCAATTTGACAATTTCCCTCTTTGTGGCCAACCTTGTGAGATGTGTGAACCTTGCTTGACATATTTTGAGCCTATCCTTTTCTTGGAAGAAACTTGAGCAACTTTGACCCCTTTATCCCATCACTCATAACTTTCATGAAGTAGTGGTTTGTTTGAATAGCCAACTTAGGCCAAAATCCTAAGTTGGGGTGTGGTGAAAAAGAAGGAAAGTCAAGAAATGTGAAGATTCCCCCTTTTGATGGATTGTTTTGAAAAAAAGTTGGACTCCATATAAAAATAAAGAAGAGAAAGAAAAGAAAAATACTAAAAAAAGGAAAAAAGTTGTGAAATAAAGTGTGTGAAAAGAATGAAGAATAATGGGGTATCCGGTGATTCATGTTGAGTTGAATAATGGGGTGGAGTTTGAACATGCTTGAATGTGAAGGAGAAGGAGAAAGAGTGATTTTCAGACCATACTTCATGAAGGTAGAGCCCACTAAGCCTAAATGATCATAACTTTACACTCAACCCCGGTACAAGCCTTAAAAAGACCTTTGTGATCTTTAGTGAGCTGAAACGAATGTTGATTGGAAAATACGAGCAAACCTATGGGTGGAGTCATGCATGTGTTCATCTTTGTGAGTGTGAGAGTTGCATTTGATTTCGGGACTTTCAATTTTTGAGAAATTTAGTGTGATTATGGAATCATCTTTGTTGTGAGGGCATTTGAGTACTTTTGTTGAGCTTGAACTTGCATTTGAAGCAAGCATTGTGAGCTTGAGTACACTTGATAATGGTTAGTCACAATTTGAATTTTCGAGTGCACAATTGAGCATTGTATGTATAGTTTGAACCTTGTGTGTGCATTTATGTTGAGTCTTGAGCAGCACTCTTTGTAGACATCCTGGTTGAACCGATTGATCTTGAATTTCACTTGAGGACAAACAAAAGTTTAAGTTGGGTGTATTGATGAGTCCATGATTAGAACTCATTTAGGGCTTTGTTTTGATAGTTTTAGTGTCCTCCCATGCCTAATTTATGCTATAAACTGATGTTAAAACATTGATTTTCAGGTAATGTAAGCTAAGGAGCAAGGCAAAGGACCAGGCAAAAAGGAGAAAACAAGTTGAAAAAGTGAAGAAAAGTGATTCTAGTGATTGCCAAGACCACTCGGTGATCCGCCGAGTGGTTCTTTAGCTCGCCGAAAGTTCAAGCGTTCCAGCCCTGACGAGAAAAACCAAGTTGGTGACAGAAATGGGCAGTCGGTGAATCGACGGTCCACTCCGCGATGGCAACCTTGATCGCCTAAAGTCACAGAAACTTGAGGACAACTGACCAATGCAAACCGGAGATGGATTGGAGCAAACGGTGGATCACCGACCTGTTCGGCGAGGCCCGACTTATCTCTACCAATGGATTTTCCGATCAAAATTTGGGCAACTATAAATTGAAATTTGAAATGAAGATTCAGCATCATGTGATCATTCAGTAGAGTTTTCTCTTAGTTTTTAAGTTCCATTGTAGACTTTTGAGGCTCAAACTTGAAGATTTGCAAGTGGGTTTTTGAATTTACTCAATTTGGACCATTTTAAAGACTTGAGAACCTTTACCCATATCATGACTAATGTATTTGGTAATCGTTTCTCTATTTTTATGATGTGTAGCTAAAATCCCAATTCTTGGGGTGTGATCATGAGTTTATTTGTTTAATTATCTTATGGGTATTGTTGTTTGATGATGAAATTGTTGTTTTAATGTGGGTTTAATCATTAGCTGAGTTTTAATCTTTGAATTATAGTTGCAAATGCAATTCTAATTTTGAGTTCTTGGCTTGCTTGAGAGAGAGGTTTTGGAATAAAAGCTTTTGATTAATTAGTGATTTGTAGGTATTGGGTTGATATGGGTTTAACTCAAGAGAGTGACTCCTAAACCCAATTCTACCCATATAGCTCGAGAGAGTGGATGCATTAAGGTTATCTTGTTAAGCTTGTTGATGTTCGAAAGAAATCACCTAACCTAAAGTCCAGCCTACCCACAATATTTCAGCAAATTATTGTTAAATTTCAATGACCCATATAGTGTAATTAGCTTATAAACGATCACATCCCGAGAATTCCTCTTAATATTGTTGTTTCCCCTATTTTCATTCTTGTTTCAGCTGTTAATTGAAAATCCAACCCCCCCCCCCGTTATATGACATTCGTTGTCACCCCTTTAGATTTGTTTGCATATTTTCGATAATTTTTATTTCTATAACCGCTTAGACCACGTTTGCACTTCATAGTTGAATTTGAACAGGTACTGCTCCCTGTGGATTCGACCCCAACCCTTCGTTGGGTTTTATACTAGTTTACGATTGTTTACACCTAGAATCGGATTAGGTGTATTTGAAACGTTAAATCACTGGTTCGTGACAGTACTATACCATGATGATGGATACTACATTTTTAAATTTCATAATACTACTGATAAAGAGAAAGTGATGCAAGCAGTGCCTTACTTCTAGGGAAACTAACCTATGATATTGAGACATTGGAAATTGGATTTTGAATTCGATGATGATATGTTTAGTCAAATTTGGGTTAAATTTCTAAGACTACGTATGTTATTGGTCTGTTCAAGCATTGAGCAAAGTTGCTAGTGCAATTGTGGTTCCGTTATACATAGAAAGATTTACTACAAATGTTGGAAAGATCTCATGTGCTAGAGTCCTTATTGAGGTAGATATTTCAAAGAATTTTCCTGATGTTATAGCTATTGAAACACCCACCGGATCCTGGACTCAATCTATTAAATATGAATGGAGACCCAAATTTTGTAATCATTGTCTTAGGTTGGGGCATAAGGATGTTGAATACTGGTACAAGCACCCTCCAAAGGAGTATATGGTGGAGAGCTATGATGAGGGTAAAAGAAATCAAATGGGGCAGCAATGGGTTATGGCAAGAGAATGAAGAATAAGGGTAAAAGGAGTCTTGTTTCAAAGTGTATACCTGTAAAAGCTCAATCTCCTATGGAATCAGAGACTAGAATTGATACATCAGAATTAATTCCTGAACCATCCTCCCAGCCACCACCTGAACTTGACCCTGGACAAAGACCTGGAAAGAAATATGTCGATGAAAGCTCACATTTGTAGATAATATGATGGGATATCAGATGTAGGATAGCGCTGTCAGCTCTATGTCATTCCTACCTATATGATCCTTGTTGCTTGTAACATGAGAGGCCTTAATCAAGCCCACAAACAGAAAGAGCTCAAACGCTTTCTGAACAAACATAGAGTAAATATTGTTGAATCCCTGGAAACAAGGGTTAAGGAACATAGAGCATCATCAATAAGAAGGAAAGTAGCACAAGGATGATCTAGTGCACATAATTGTAAGGATGATGTCAATGGTAGAATTTGGCTACTGTGGAAATCACACTTGAATGTGCAAATCCTAAACATACATGAGCAATATATTCACTACATGGTTGAAAATCCTGGGATGCAGATTGGCATTTATTTTACTATTGTCTATGCAAGAAATGAAGCATAGAAGAAATAGACCTTATGGCAGGAAATTATGAAAATAGCATTACAACATCAACTTCCATAGTAGTATGTGGTGACTTTAACAGTGTATTGGGCGTAGAGGATAAATTGGGGTTTCACACAACATGAGGTTCAGGGATTTCAAAATGCTCTTAATCACTTGCAGTTAACTACTATTAAAGAAATTGGCTAGCACTATACTTATTGCCGCACCCCTATTTCGAACTAGCCGAAACAGTTCACAACATAATATGGTTGTCACTCTGATTTTTGAAAAAATTATTTTGTTTAAGAGTCGCCACCTAAATTTTAAGGAAAATATTAGGAAAACCATTTTTTAAATATGTAAATCTAAACTCTATTTTAATTTACGAAACCAGTGAGATTCTGAGTAAGGGTTTTGGTTACTCGAGGGGAAGGTATTAAGCATCCATCAAAGCCTATCCGAAGGTAGTCCTTAAACTCAATTTAGAAAAAATAATTAGGAAAATATGTTCATTTATTTGCTTTAAAATCAATGGTAAGCAAATTTTATTAGTTTAAAAAAAAAGTAAAATACAAGATACGGCATATACATGTCTATTAAATAAAATTAATAATAGTATGTTTATCATACGGAAATAAATAAATAAATGTACTCAAAATGTATGACAATTTTATATGTTGAAAACGATAGATGTGTATCCAAAATAAATGTTGAGTTTAAGTGATATGAAAATTTGTCGTCTTATTTATATATAGGATTAAGACGTGAAAGAAAAATAAAATGAGATAGTAGTCGGGCGCAAATCTGTAGTAAAATGATGTGTATATTAAAATGTAGGGATTTATAAATTATAAAAAAAAATAAGTATCATTTGTAAAAATGATAGTAGATATGAGGAAAAAAAATGAAGTGTAACCAAGTAATAAGCTACGTATAGAAAAAACTAAAAAAAATATAGAATTTTGTACCTTTCTGCGTATGACATATATATGTATGTACCTTGTATTTTGAACCTGTTGGCATATCTAAAATCTTGAAATAACATGTTAAAAATGTTTTAGTAATAATTTTTTTTTAAAAAAGGTGACATACTTTCATAAAGGGGTGATGTCAAGAATATAAAATGGGCCTAACTATTGGGACTTATTCTACAGTTACATTTATTTTTGTTAATAAAATATATAGACCTACTTCCTTATTTATTTACTTTTTTTTTTTTAAAAAGAATATTTCTAAAACGGTAACAACTTTAGCTTTACGGTAGTTTCAAAATCATTTGGGAGTTTTAAAGGATAAATTTTTCCTTAACATAAAGTCCTAAGTGAGAGTTTATCCTAAGTGAGTGTTTATCGATAAAACTAATGAATATTTTGGTCCTTCTCGGAACGAATAACTTAAGACGTATGTTTTCAAGACTAAAAAGGTAACAATTCTAGAGAGCCTTATAACATCCATTTTGGTCTTTTAAAATCATATCTTCCTTTCGAAAGTAGTATTTTGAAAGCACCTTTGGACCCAAACTACTGCACTTTTAAACTCTCAAAGTATAGCGGTTAGTTCCAAAAATGTACTTTTAGAGCCTAAAAAAAGGTGTTTTTAAACTTAAGTGAAAAACTACATTTTTTTTTTAACCTAAAAAAATCTGCACAAAAGAAAAAAAAAGACAGTTTCGTCTCTCAAAATCTGCGTTTTAAAGCTAAAATATGTCTTTCAAAGCTTACGAAAAGAGTTGGTTTTTGGGCCTCAGAAGCCTGCATTTTTACACTCAAATTCTGCACATTTTAAGTTAAAAATCTGCACTTTTTAACCTCAAAAATCTGCATTTTTCAAGCTTCAATTTTGCACTTCAAAGCCCACAAAGAGGGCTGCGTTTTGAGCCTCAAAACCTGCAGTTTTATACTCAAAATTTGGACTTTCTAATGTCAAAATTCTGGACATTTTGAACTCAACATGTTGTACTTTGAGACCCCAAAATACCAAACTTTAAGTTGCTAAACTTGTACTCTAAACACTTGTTTATGAAAGAAAAACCTTAGAATAAATTCACAACATTTGAAGACATTATTCCCATGTGAACTTCTCTAAAAGATATGTTTTCATAACCACCAAATGTGTCAAGTAACAAATAAAACTTAGTTAAAAAATGTCATTCTAAACTAAATAACTATAATAAACCCAATATCTAAAGGGATGTGGGGGTGAACGACTATACTTTACCATCGTTCTTAGTTGTTCCAAACCAAACAAAATAAAAGCAAGCAAAAATATGAATACGAAAAATATTAATATGGAAGATGTTAGTCAAAAATAGCAACACATATATTTATATAAAGAACATGAAACTTTGAAGTGATCAGAAAGAGGTGTTGGACACTATTGACGTGAAAAAGGCTGCTAGACACGAGCGATAATGCAGGTTGTCATTCGCTTCTTTGATTTGGACAGAGATGGAGTTATAACTCAACTCCAAATGCGCTCCCAAGTGTACATGTGCAAAGAAAATAGATAAAAAGATAAGTACAACCTTAAGCTAAATCAGTGAATGGAATGATACAAGTACTTTTATCATTTTCGAAAATTAAACAAAGATCCTAACTAATCCGATATGAGTTAGTCATTTACGTTTTGGATAAAAGAACTTATACCATGTGTAATGAAGCTACAAAACAGCTAGCTACCCAACAAATCAACACTTTTTTTTAATGATTCTAAATATGTAAAAGTACTAACAGTAAATCATAAAAAAAAACAGTATCTCCTAATTCCTAACTAACAGAATAGTAATAGGCTAACAAATTTCATTCATCTTCCTCTTTTTATGCATTTCATGGTCCAAACAAGAGGCAAATATGAAAGTAGATTAAACATTTTGTTCCACTCTTGAATAGTTCATGGGATCAACTTAATCAACTAAGACGACATCAACGAAATATAATGAAAGAAGTAAGCCATGATTAGGCATGACTATACTCTCAAACTTTTAGAATTTTGATTTAAGCATTTTCCAGCAAATGATTAAAATGAATTTAGAAATAAGATGTGATGTGATTCAACAAATTTTGACAGATTAAGATAATTCAAAATTGTCTAATATATATCCACCGCAAAAATGAAGCACCTAATTGTCTAACAACGTAGAGGACAAAGAACTTCATGTATAATTACTCAAGGATTCATCAAACTTATTAAACTATGTAGAACGTGGTCACGAATCAGTTTAACATATAAGTTCTAGTGACAGTCTACATGTATTGGTATAAGGGATTCGATCTCCTTTTCTACTTCACAAAATATTTTTGCTTATCAGATGAGAGATGGAAGAAATATATATTGATCATTTAATTCAGTTATTATGTGGAGTTAAAGTAATTAAATCTTCCTAATTCGTAATAAAATGAGACATAGACTATGTACAAAATGGAATTCCTAGATTTTTCAGCAAGAGTAAATGGTGCACTTTAGACTAAAACAGAAAATGAGGCAATCACTTAATGAAATTATCTATGTTCTATCTTGTATAGAGATATCTAAGCCGTCAGTATTTCACATAACTTAGACATTCTCATTTTAATATCTAAGAGAAGCGTCGTGAAAGCATCACTGGACAACCAACAAAAGTCATTACTAACAGAAAATACACCAAGTAGACATGGAAAAGGAAAAAAAATGCTATTGATTGTGAGCTAGTTCACATGATTTGAACAAAAATTAAAATTTCTTTTCTTTATTCTTAACCTTAGAACCAGAAGTCCAAAAACAAATAGGGATAAAGAGTCGAGCAACCGACTTAGCTATTTAGGAACTAATTCATATTAAGATCAATCCGATAAATTCAAAGCAAAACGATAACAGAAGTAACATGCTACCATTTTTAAAACTGAAAACAGGGGAAATATTTTTATCGTTCCCAAAACTTGGTTGATTCAAGGAGAGAGCTTTTAATGTGCAAATATTCATCAAACCATGTCAACAATGTTTCACATACAGATATCTGGGCAGCAAGTTCGTTCCAAACCATTTAACTTAAAGACTTTTAACTAAAAGGTGAACGCGGTCAACTAAAGCTAATAGAACGGCGCAATAAGACAGATTAGGATGACTCTAATGGTCTTAACTGTGTTTTGTTTAGACAAATATAACTTAGACGAGGCATGTTTGATGTGAGTCCAAAATACATATTTTTAATCATTATTTGCCTCATATTTATTATTTATATCTGTCCTTTTAGAGCATTAATTTTATGAATTGTGCTAAATAGTGTATTTTATTTATAGGATTAAATTGATGGAAAGTTGAAGAAGTTTGGAGCAAAAACAAATTAAAGATGGAAGGTTGAAGAAGGACATCAAGTAAACTTATAAAATAATATATATGTTGGTTGAAGTAGAATTGGAATTGGAATTGGAAAATTCCACGTGGCAATGTGTGAAGGCAGTAGCCAATTGATTAAAGGCGCAAAGTTGAGGCGGTTGAACAGTTTCACGCGTACAACTGAGAATCCAATTCCGTTTGGTTTTGGATTTCCTAATTTGTTTTGGACCCAATTATTTTATTCAGAGTTTTCTACATCTATAAATAGTTCATAAGAATAATTATTATGGGAGGGGGATAAATGTAGAAATTAACTTTTGATTTAGGGTTTCTTCTTTTCTTCTCTTTTATTTTATTTTACATCTTTTATTTGAATGATTCGTTGTATTTGCTCTATGTCTATGTAGAGTTAAACTTCTCATTCTTGGATTATATTTACTTACAATATGATTGTTTAGTGATTTTGATTTGGCATGATTTGTTTATCATATTAGTTGTTTTTATATTCTTGTGATTACTATTTTGATGCTTGATCACCATTGAAATAAACATATTGTCCAAATTGAACCCATGAGATGAATAAGAGGATAGAACGTGGAATATAAGGAGCGTGATTTTCTCTTAATAATTAGGGCCAATTTGTATCTAGGATAGGGATATACCTAGAAACCATGCTTGGTCACTATACAGGAAGAAATCACAATGCTCGGTACTAGGTCCAACCTATCCCCGCTCAACGATGTAGTAAGGTTGTCATTTATCATAGGCGATTAGAGGTCGGGAGACCATGATCATACATTTAACCATGTGAATCAATAACTAGATAATCAAATAAGTTGATGAAATTGATGCTAAACATGATTGTTAGTTAAATTATAATCCTAGATCGATTCATTCATTGATTGTGTAAACATCTATCTTTTCTTAGTTAATTGTTTTTTAGTTATGTTATATTTATTTTTAGTTTAGTTAATATATTCATCTTTTGAAATCCTCCTCTTAAATAAATATTTATAATTAATATAATTCAGTAAGAATAATTAATTGACAAGTCCTTTGGGTTCAATAATCCGGTTCTTTTAAGAGCCATTATATTACTTGTGCGACCGCGTACACTTGCGTGTGCAATTGGAAGAAACAAGTTTTTGGCGCCGTTGCCGGGGACTTTGAAATTAATTATTTTTCTAGGTTAAACTTTTTCATTTTATTTATTTAAGTTTTCTTATTAAAACAAATTAAAAAATTAAAAGAAAAAAAATCTCATGCTATTTTATTTTATTAGTGTCATTTTTTTTTTCTTTTGGTCTTGTTTTTGCAGATTAGGGGACGTCTGAGTACCCAAAAATTTGAAGCAAAAGAGGACGTTTGAGCTTAAGTGTAGGGTGACGACCCTTGATGAAAATTAAGAGAACATGCTACTAGCTAGGCCTAAAGGCCTCAGAGATTTTTCTAACCCTTCTTTTAATTTTTATTTGATGATGCTTTGGGGACATAATATCTTTTTAAGTGTGGGTTGGAGGAATGATTCCTAGTTTTTACTGTTTTATCGAGTCTTTTCTTTTTTTCGAATGGGTTCCTTGGCTTTTGTTTCCGGTTCTTTTCCTAACAATAGTCCCTTTGAACCGAGTGTCTTTTACTTTTTTTAAGGAATAAATTTTATTTTTATTTTTATTTTTTTGGTTAGAAATAGAAGACCCTTTTGAGTAATGTGATACTTACTATTTGGGCCTGATTTTGTATAGTATTTTTTTGTGAATGCTTTATTGCTAGTGAAATTGCAAACTTTTTGACATCTAGACTCATGGTGTGACTTTGTACATAGTTTATTTTATTTTGTAGTTTGTTATGATCTTGTCTCTATTAGAAGTGGAATTTATCCATCTTGATTTATACTTGTGTCGTGTGTGATGAGATTTTGGTTATTCCATGTTTTGCATCTTAATCTAGAACTTACCCTGCATGTTATTGAAGAGAAATAAAAAGTGTTGCTTTGTTTAGGAGATGATAATAGGCTTTCTTTGATTTGTCTGGTAAATTTTAGCCTTTTCAGATATTATGTATCACTAGTTAGCCCTTTTGAGCCTGTAGCCTTTTGTTGGTAGCCATATTTTGCCCTTGACTATTTTGGTGAATCCTTTGTTTTTGCACCCTAATTCCTTGAGCATTATAACATAGACTTATTCTAATTGTTAAATATGAAGAAAAGGGATGGTTGAGTGTAAAAGGTGATCAATGATAGCTACAAAGTGTTTTAAAACCCCTCTTTCAAAAAAGCGACATGAAAAAAAAAAGAAAAAAAAAGAATGTGACATGAACAAAAGAAGTTAACTTTATGATGGCCCTGGTCCTTCCAAGGACATCGTGCACCTTAACGCATGTAAAATACGTAAGTTGTGGGTTACTATTATGAAAGAGAAAAAAAGAGAAAAAAATAATTGAAACATTCTTGAGATGATGAGAAATACTTGTGAAATAATTGTTGAAGAGAGGGCTGAAAATAAAGAGAAGAAAATAATAGGTGATGAAGTCTAAAATTGCAAAGTGCTTAAGGAAGTGTAAGTCATTGTTATATAGTTTCCTACCCGTCCCCTAGCCTACATTACAACCCGTTAAAGTCCTATTTGATTCTATTCAAGCATGCTTAATTAGTGGAGATGTAAATAATGGGCAAGCCTATGGTTCTTTGTGCATACATGTGAATTTTCTTTGTGAGTGTGATAATGTTCTTTGATGCTAAGTCCTTCATTTATATTTAGTCTTTCGAATTGAGTGTGTGGACTTTTTCTTCTTGTGAAGGAACTTCTTTGTTATTAACTTTCTTCGATGAGAATAGGTGAGAAAACTTAAATTTAATGAGTTCAGAGTCCTTCTTTGAGGTTAGGAGGTTTGTTGTTATATGGATATTTTGCCTAATGATTGAGAAGTGTACTTGTATTTATATGGATATCTTGCATAATGATTGAAATTGGTATATGGCCTAAGTGTTTGTTGCAATGATTTTTTGAGATGAGCTCTAATGTTTGCTTGATGAAGAACAAAAGTTCAAGTGTGGGGTGTTGATGTGAAGTCAAAATATATATTTTAATCATTATTTGCCTCTCATTTATTATTTATATCTGTCCTTTTTTAGCATAAATTCTATGAATTGTGCTAGATAGTGTATTTTATTTGTAGGATTAAATTGATGGAAAGTTGAAGAAGTTTGGAGCTAAAATAAATTAAAGATGGAAGGTTGAAGAAGGAAACCAAGTAGACAGATTAATGGATTAAACTTTATAAAATAATATATATGTTGGTTGTAGTAGAATTGGAATTGGAATTGGAAAATTTCACGTGGCAATGTGTGAAGGCAGTAGCCAATTGATTAAAGGCGCAGAGTTGAGGCGGTTGGACAGTTTCACGGGTACAACTGAGAATCCAATTCCGTTTGATTTTGGATCCCTAATTTGTTTTGAATTCAATTATTTTATTTAGGGTTTTTTATATTTATAAATAGTCCATAAGAATAATTATTATGGGAGGGGGGTAAATGTAGAAATTAACTTTTGATTTAGGGTTTCTTTTTTTCTTCTCTTTATTTTATTTTACATCTTTTATTTGAATGATTCGTTGTAATTTCTCTATGTCTATGTAGAGTTAAACTTCTCGTTCTTGGATTATATTTACTTACAGTATGATTGTTTAGTGATTTTGATTCGGCATGATTTGTTTATCATATTAGTTGTTCTTATATTCTTGTGATTACTATTTTGATGCTTGATCACCATTGAAATAAACATATTGTCCAAATTGAACCCGGGAGAGGAATAAGAGGAGAGAACGTGGAATATAAGGAGCATGATTTTCTCTTAATAATTAGTGCTAATTTGTATCTAGGATAGGGATATACCTAGAAACCATGCTTGTTCACTATACAGGAAGAAATCGTAATGCTCGATACTTGGTCCAACCTATCCCCGCTCAGCGATGTAGTTAGGTTGTCATTTATCGTAGGCGATTAGAGGTCGGGTGACAATGATCATACATTTAACCATGTGAGTCAATAACTAGAATCAAATAAGTTGATGAAATTGATGCTAAGCATGATTGTTAGTTAAATTATAATCCTATATCGATTCATTCTTTGATTGTGTAAACATCTATCTTTTCTTAGTTAGTTATTTTTTAGTTATTTTATCTTTATTTTTAGTTTAATTAATATATTAATCTTTTGAAATCCTCCCCTTAAATAAATAATTAGAATTAATATAATTTAGTAAGAATAATTAATTAACAAGTCCTTTGGGTTCGATAATCCGGTTCTTTTAAGAGTCATTATATTACTTGTGCGACCGCGTACACTTGCGTGTGCAATTGGAAGCAACAATGTTCATGTCATAACTATAATGTGATGAAGCTATGATTCACAATTTCTTCACTGAAAGCTTTATACCCTTGGTCATTTAAAGTAAATCCTACATTCGTCCTAATATTTCAAAGGAATCATATGATAAATTCACTAAGAGATCATTCTGGGACAGAATCTGAAGCTAAGAGATGCAAACTAAATGCTCCCTTAAAAGCAAACTTTTTCATTTTTCAATAGACAAGCAATAAGGAATATGATTTCTCACATTTTTTGGTATTCAATCATTCAAACTATAACAAAACCATAACGATTATCAACAACTCAAAATATGAACACATTCTATGCTTAATGTTGTTTATCCATGAGAATAGAAATGAAACAGGGAAAAGGGAGTTGTACATAGTCTAGTAAATAAAGCAACTTATTCAATATAACCACACACTTGAAACCAGCGACAAGAATATACAAACGTTTGCACTCACATTCTAAAAAAATGAAAGAAAATGCAAGCACGAGCAGTAACAGATTCCAACTTTAACAAGAATGATAAAAAAAATTTGAATGAACCAAATATTGACCTTGTATGGAGCAGCAAACAAGAGCTTCAACGTCAAGCGATTTCAACTTTAAACTTCCTCCAAACTCTAATTCAAAACAGAAAATAGAAGGACCAGAAAAGAGGAGAACTTTCGAACTCTAAAAAAACTTGAAGTATGCTGCGATTTTCGCTCTCTTTTTTTTGGGTAGTTCTTGATTGATTCTTGGATTTCTTGCTCGTTCCTGGATGATCTTTGAATGAGAACTAGAGGTCTCTTTTTATAGCCGAATTCAAACTTCTACTTGGCTTCAAGAATTCAAATTTTGAATTCTTGGGAAGCCAAGTCTGAGGAAGAACAGAAAAATAATAATGAATAGGGCAAGAAATCTCTCAAGAATCAACCTTTTCAGGTCGATTTGAGAGGATGAGTGATTCAGGGAGCGTTTTTCCGATGGCCCAGAGTCGTTTCTCTGACAGAAAGGATGGGGGATCACATGGGAGGCCATCGGCGCCGCTTGCTGCAGCTTTTTCCAGGTTTGCCGGATTGCTGCGACCTCTCGCTTTTCTTCGCAAGGAAGAAGACGCAACAAGAAGGATGTGAGGGGGCAGACGTGTTTTCTGGAAAAGGTGAAGAGTATTGAGGCGTCCTTCTGGGAAAGAAGATGAACGATCGTGACTTTTGGTGGAAAAAAAAGAGTAGAGCGGCGATGCTAGCGTAGGGGTCTTTTAGGAGAAGGAAAGGTCTTATTCATTTTGGGTCGTCCGATAGTTTGATCGGACAGTCAAAATTAATCAAGAGTTAAATAAATAAATGAATATATATAATATAAAAAAGTGTTGAATTAAATTGGGCCCTTAGATCAAATTGAACGGTTGAGATTGAATCCGAAGAAACACAATCCATGTGCTTCTTATGTGGCACGTGTGGATTGACCGAATTAAAATGACTTGGATTGCCAAATTTGCTCAAATTAACTCCATTTAAATTATAACCTCTTCTTTATTAAATAGCCATAATTTATTAAATTAAAAATAATTATTTTGCAAGAGTAGCTTATTTGATAAAATTAGTCATTCTAAAAATAAAATTAATATAAATTAGTAACTCATTAATTAATTAAGTCTTTCTAATTTTGAAAAAATTTGAAAAATATTTATTGCAATAATAGAAATTATATTTAATTAGAAAAATTGAGTTAACCCTTAAAACAATATTTATTTGACGTGAAATTTAAAAATGAGCAAGTAAGTAGTAATATTTATATAATATATTTAATTTTTTTTATAAAAAATAGTATTTATGAAATAAATTTATCAAATAAAAATAAATAATTAAAAATCTTTTCGTATTCCTACAAAAATTTCATAACATATATATAGTTTATTACTATTATTATTAAAACTTTAGTTAAATAAATGTGGAGAGTCAAAATTGAGTGTCAACACTTAATGTAATAAACAGACGAGATAATAGAGTAATTGAAAAATTGACTGGACTTTTTGAAATATTTACTAGTTGCACCAATTTGGACATGTAGAAGCTGAGTTTATGAACCATTCAGTATCATAACACTCACCCATTTTAATCAAATGTAAGCAACATCACAACATTCATCCAAGGCCATTTAGATTCTACACCAATGTGATGGAGAACCTTGACTTTGCTGATATACTAAACAAAGCTTGGGGTTATAGTGTTATTGAGTGCACAATGAAACATGTCTGGGAGAAGCTGAAGAAGTTTAAATTGCTGAGAAAAGAAATAAATGCCCCTATATGGCTTCTTATAAGCAAAAGCTGCATATACCTAGGGAAAATTTGGACATCACTCAAGGACAATTACAAACAATCAATCTGGGTCAAAGCCTCATAGAACAGGAAAAGCAGATCTTAATAGAGATGAAGAAATGGAGCAATGCTGAAGAATCTACACTAAGACAAAAGGCTAGAGCAATTTGGATTGAACATGATGAATCAAATTCCAAGTACTTTCACTCTCGGTGGAAGATTAGGACTATCCATAACACCATTTCATCTATTTATACCGAATCTGGACTCAAATTGGCAGAACCTTTACAAATTGAAGTTGAATTTATCTCTATTTTTAAGGACTTGATGGGGAATAAAGAGAGAATTGAAATGTTTAAATACTGAGGTGGTTAGAGTTGGACCATGTCTCTTTATCATACAACAAAGAGAGCTTATAAAAGAGGTTACTACAGGAGAAATCCTGGATGTTATCAAGGATATGCCCAAAGATAAAGCACCAGGTGATGACTTTACAATATAATTATCTACTAAAACTAGGGGTGTGGTTCATAAAGATATTATTGCAGTTGTGCAAACGGGATGTCTAAGTCCTGTCATCAATATCACAGTTGTGACTTTGATTCCTTAAGTTAAAGCTCCAACAAAGGTTAAGATTACAGACTAATAGCTTGCTGCACCACCTTATACAAAATTATATCCAAGGTACTAACCATAATTAAAGCTTGTGATTTCAGGATTAGTTGGTAAAACACAATCAACATTTGTGGAAGGAAGGAGTATAGTAGACAACATCATGGTAAGTCATGAAATTTTCAAGAGTTATAATAGAAAGTGGCTATCCCCTAGATGTGTGCTTAAGGTGGATTTGAGGAAGTCCTATGACACCTTGGAATGTGGATTCTTAGAAATATTATATTGAATGAAATAGGTTTCCCTACAAAATTTGTCCATTGGATCATGGTGTGTGTATCTACAATTTCAGATTCTTTGCTGTTGAATGAAGGGCTCACTACACCCTTTCCATCAAAGAGGGGGATCCTATGTCCCCCTGCCTGTTTGTATTAGCTATGACGTACTTAGGAAGAGAGTTAAATCAACTGGCAACAATTGGTGACCTTAACTTTCATCTCAAGTGTGAGAGATTAAATAACATTCACATATGCTTTGCTGATGACTTGTTAATTTATTGCAGAGCTGATCTAGTGTCTGTCAAATTGATGAATACTGTTTTTTTGAGATTTTCCAAAGCATCTGGATTACATGCAAATAATGACAAGAGTTCAATATACATTGATGGGGTGCATGAACACACAAAATAAGACATTATGGATGCCTTGGGGTTAACTGTGGAAACTCTTCCTTTTAGATACCTTGGTGTGCCTCTAGCTTCTCAAAAACTTGGAGTTAATGCATACCTCCCATTGATTGAGAAGATCACAACCAGGATCACATGTTGGTCAGTCAAAATATTGTCTTATACCGGAAGGTTGCAACTAATTAAAGCAGTATTATTTAGAGTGTAGCCATATTGGCATCAGATTTTCCTTATCCCTAAGAAAGTCATCAAGGCAATTGAGCAGCTTTACAGGACTTTTTTATGGACAGGTTCTGTGACATTCTCAAAGAAGTCACTAGTTTCTTGGAAAATATCTACCTACCAGGGGTTGCAGGTGGGCTCAATGTCATGAATCTAGCCATATGGAATTCTTCGGTAATCATTAAACTACTACGGGATATATATAGGAAGAAGGATTGCTTATGGGTTCAATAGGTCCATAGTTACTACATCAAGCAGCGAGATATTGTCCAAATCAGGATACCCAAGAATGCTTCATGGACAGTGAGAAAGGTGCTGAAATCTAAAGATCAACTGCTAAGTAGGCTAAATAGACATGAGACACTACAACAACAACTAAGAGAAGTTCAAATGAGAGATAAGTATTCAATTAATAAGATGTATATATCTCTGATGCGTTCTTACACAAAATTTACCTGGAAACAGTTAACTCTACATCCAAGAATTCACCCTCGACATAAATTCATCCTTTGGCTGGATATTCAGAAATACATGCAACAGTTGAGAGGATGCTGACGTTTGGTATCACTATACCCCCTGAATGTGCTTTTCGTGGACAACATATGGAGACATTTACTCATTTGTTCTTTGAATGTAGAGAGACTAGTAACATATGGAGTCATGTATTACAGTGGATGGGTTATAAAAGACAAATCATGGACTGGGAACTGAAGTGCAATGTATGAGCCTACTTGCAAGAAACATAGGTGTCCTAGCTGAGATAACTAGTTGTGCCTTTGCTCTGGTTGTGTACATGGTGTGGCAAGCTCGAAACTGTATTCTCTTCCAAAGACGACCTTTTCACTCAGATATGACACTACATATACATATTAGAGAGAGAGACATTGCAACATGGAAAATGAGTTTAGCAAGATTAGCTGACTATCATGTATAAACTACATAGGCCTCTTGCTTAGTTATGCCATAGTTTATTTTAGGTTTTACTGATTGTATGAAGGTGCAGCTTGTCCAGGCTGTCGAAACTGTATTGTAAATATTTTTTAGTTATAAATCAAATATATGTGTTACAAAAAAACCCTTCAAAACTCTATAACTTTCAAAAATCACAACTTTACAATCAAATTTTATAACCAACTTCAGAAAATGATCAAAAAGGACTCGGGCCAACTATCGAGAGGGATAAAATGATAATTTTTTGAAAATTTCTGAAAATGACCTTCAGGGTCATTACAGCTTGGGAAGCCTTTGGATAGAATAACCGGTAGGCGTGGGAAGCTTAGAGTGGCAAGATGTGGTAGAGTTGACAGCAGAATGAGGAAGAGAGTTGGGATCAAAGTGTATTAGTTTATGGGCATTATACCTGGGATGGTAGAAGTAGGTGGATAAAAACTTGGGGTTGTTTAACTTTCTTATCGCATGTTTCCTTCTGAATGTCTACTTTATATTATGTGGTAGGTTCAGGTCGACCAATGATGCTTATCCGTACGTTTTGTTTGTACTGATATTACTCTTGCTATGCCATGTGACATAGTATGGTTGCAAGATTCAGTGATGTTGCATAGGTGAATATGATTGTGATCTTCAACAGCTTCCACTCCTCTTTCCTTATGGTGGGAGTTGTGTTTTATTCTTTCATAAACTATATTTTTAATAGCTCTTATACTTATTGAGACTAGTTCATTGGGAATGTTAGTGTGTTCTTTTCAATTAACTTTGGTTTTAAATCAAGCTAAGAGTTTTTAAATATATTTATAGGGTGTTAGATTTCGTGTTGATTATTTTCAGCATGTCTTAACCGGTTTGGGGGTTGGAGGTTCTCCTATCTAGTGTTAGAGTAGGTGTCCCACAGCCCAGTGGGTTGGGTCATCATAGGATTAGAAACTGTATTCTAATTTTTTCATGTTTGTTTGGTCAAAAAATTTGAAAAATATTTTTTCTCTAGAAAAATATAAGTTCCTTATGAAGGAGGAAACTATTTCTACAACTTTCCCACCACCTTTCACCCACCTCACTTTCCATGGTATTTGTCTAGATTACATACAAATATTTTTAGAATAATATTTTTGTTTACGTAAATATAAGAAATTATATTAAAAACACCACTTATTTTTCTAAAAGACATTTTACAAAAGTAATTTCTATGTAAAATATTTTCCTTCGTATCGAACACACCCTAAATTAGATTCTCCCTTGCACCCCTCTCAAATTTGAATAATAATCATTATCCCCCTTTTTTCTAATTGACTTTTCTAAATGTTTATTTTACTTTTAATAATCAACCTTTTTTTATTTTTTTACTTTAAAAAAATCATGATATTTTTTATTTTTTTCAATATGTGTACTAACAAATTTTCTATAGAAAAATAATACGAGTAGTATTTTTGAGATGAAAAAGAAAAGTGACAAATACTAATTGATTGTGTAAGCTAATTATAACGTTCTATAATCTATATATATAATAAAGCTAAATGTAGAGGAGGTGATGTGGCATTCTTCTAAAGCCAAGAATTACATTTATCTTCATATTTTTTCCTCTCAAAGTTTTGATATTTTTCTCAATTATTTCCATTTATTATTATTATATGATGTATCAAAAAATCTTTAAAATGTTTATTCATTAGATTTTCTTAATTATTAATTTTTTTTGCAGTAATAATTCTTCAAATCAATCTACGTTACTAATTTCTTGCATTTACTCAAATCATAACTACCACTTATTGTGTTTCACTCCGTTTAGAAACCTTTGAAATCATTTTCATTTCCGTTTGAAAAATACACCAACCTACAAATTCTATTTTTTTTGTTCTTAGTTCTAACTCATATATATAATACTGTAGTCATTTCAACAACCCCATTCACATTTTTTTTCTATTCTTCATTTGTCTCATTTTATTTTTTTTGCACTGATGTAATCTTATTTACCTTATTTTTGTTTTTTAGTAATTTATTGATGTATTATATTTGCATGATATGAATTTGTTTAAATATTCTTTCTTTATAATTTTTATGTTTCACATTTGGTGAATGTAATTTTATTGAACAGATTATATTTCTTTTGGTGATTTTGTGTTGTTATGATGGATAAATATGTTTTTTTTTGTTCATTTTGATTCAGGACTCGGAAGTGAAATTTTTATTTTGATCTTCAAAGAATATGAGTTTTTGATAGAGTAAGCCGATTTGTCAAGGTATTATAATTTCCGTTGTCTTTCACCATACTTTCTTATCGCAATATTTTTATTTTATTTACTCCGCTCATTTTATATATGTGCTTCTCAATATGTGTGTATGAGTATACATAAATAGATTAATTTTTCTTATTATTTATATGGTTAATTTTTTATTTCAAAAGTTCTTTTCTTCATTTGATTTATCAAAACAATAAATTTACTATGTATTTGTAATATATTCCCTATTTGTTGAAAGTTGTTGATCAATTTTCTCATGAAATAATGTAAAACAGAACTCATCACATCAAAAGACTGACTTGTGATTGAATGGATGAAATTATTATTGCATAAGAAAATAAGAATGAGAAAGTCATTGGGGAGGAGGACTCCTACGTTTTGAACTAAAATTATCGATCAAATATACAATTTAGATGCTAAATCAAATATAAACTTTGTTGTTATAAAATTTTTATTCTATATGGAGTGTTAATTAAATTTAGGCATAGAAAAGGTTATATACTTTTTTTTTCCTTAAAAATATCTAAATATATTCCTGACTCATTATTTTTGACATTTTTTCTTCATTTTTTCTAAATTATTTATTATTCAATTGAATTTAAAAAGACCTCATACATTAAATATTCATTAACAAAATGATATTTTACATTGATTCTGAGCAAGAATGTAATATGTGGAATTTTAATTAACTTTCTTATAATTCTCACTTTGTAGTGCATCAATTTTTGTAATGTATTGCTTCTTGCAGGAGTAAAGAGACAGATCAAATAGTGTAAAAATGAGAAGAAGAGTAGAAAATTATTATGGAGAGTTTAAGTAATATAATTACCGGCAACTTGAAATGAATATCCTTTTTAGTAATCTGTGTTTTTTTAAGAAAATCATTGAAATAATTTAATACTTTTAAAATTTGTTGTTTATGAATACTTAAATGAAACATTCTATTTCTTAAGTTTGCATTATCCGTTTTTACATTATCTTATTCGTTTTTCATTTCAGTTAATATATATCGATTTAAATAAATAGATTCATATTTAATCTTGATGTTCACACATATTCTATAAATTATATAAAGAATCATGAATCAAAAAAATAATAAAATAATGAAAATATGTTTAATTAATATATATTACAAAAATTGTAATATTAATATTTGTTCATATTTTATATTTCTTTCAACCGCGCAAAGCGCGGATAAGTACACTAATTATTAATAATAATGAAAACTCTAATATGATAACTTCATGAACATATTTCAGTGTTGGTAAATAGAGCTATATTTTACATATTCAATTCTCTAAATAATCACCCAAGTTTAGGGAATTGCCTTGAAATATCATTTATGTTTCACTTAGACCAAAATATCACTCAACTATTACTATTTTTCTCCAAATATACTTGACATTTCAAAAGCCCCACTCTCCTAGTTGGCATGACATGTCATTAAAGTTTTTTTTTAATAAGAGACTAATTTGATTCATTAAACCCATTTAACTAAAATAATGATCATATTATTATTATTTTTTTAAATTATATTAGTTTATTAAGAATAAATTTTCATACTTATAATCTTTTATTATAATTAAACGTTTTATTTTTTTATGTTATGAAGAATAGGTTTTTAAAATGTACTATAATATCATCCTTTTTGAATACTTATAAACACATACATTCAAAAAATATTGATACACAAATCACTCGTGAATGCTAACTTACGTCAATTAATCATAAATTGTATAATGAATCAATGATATTAAATGTCAATTAACTATTACAATAAAATTAATTGTGTTTTTTGAAATTCATGCTTACAATATTATTATTTTTTGAAAAAAATAGAAAGTGAATAATATTATTACTATTTTTTATCCAAAAAAATAAATACTAAATACCACAAAAGTCTCCTTCCATTCTATTTGATATGTCATGTCATTAAATCATCATTTAAAAAAATAATAGACCTATTTAATTCATCAAACTTATGTCTCTACAAAACAAATATATAAATTACATGAGAATTTATGAAGATTATTAAAAAAAAAATCTAATTCCTTTATATTTGTTTACCAAACAAAATTCAATGAAAAAAACTTTGTGTGCAATTATTACCTGGTAATTTTTAAAATCCCTAAGTAAATTATTTGAAAATTTTAAGCAATTTTTTTCCATGAAAGTATTCAAATAAATTTGTAAGGTTGACAAAAAAGTTGGTACGAAGGAGAAAATTATTGTTTAACTTTTTTTTTTATTTCTTTTATTTCTATATTATATTATAACTTATCATACAATTAAACACCAATATAGATTCTTATCTCGTCCAAAATTCATGAAATACAAGTAATAATTAATTGAGTTGCCTATTTTAATTCAATAATATACATATTATTATGAGATTAATATACTGATAAATAAAGATCAAAAAATTATTTTCTAATATAAATATTATTCACTTTCTATTTTCTTTTCAAAAAAAGATATAGTAAGTATGGATTTCAAAGTACCCAATTAATTATTTTTAATAGTTAATTAACCTTTCATATTATTGATTCATTATATGATATATGATTAATTGATGTAAGTTGATATTCATGAGTGATATATATATCAATTTTTTTTTGAATATATGTGTTTATAAGTATTCAAAATTGATAACTTTATAGAAACTTTTTAAAAACTATTTTTCATAATATAAAAAAATAAAAAAATAATTATGATAAAAGATTCTTAAGTATGAAAAAATCTTCTTGATAAACTAATATATACTTTTTAGAAAATAATAAGTTCAATATTTTAGTTAAATGAGTTTGGTGAATTAAATAACTCTATTATTAAAAAAAAGTCTTCAATGACATGGCATGCCAACTAGGAGAGATTGAGACTTTTGAAGGCTTAAGTATATTTGCAGGAAAATAATGATAGTTGAGTGATATTTTAGTCCTAAAGGAAACATAAATAATTTCAAGGTAATTCTCTAAAGTTCTAAAAAAAGTTCATATTAATTATATTGTAAATAAACTTTGAATCGTAAGACAATAGAAAATAAGACATGGATGAAACTTAAATAATACATGCACACTTACCTAATGCACGTATACCTAATATTAAAATAATAATTATAAAGAAAATAGTATTAGAGTTTTCAACAAATTCATATAAGAATTATTTTGCTTATGATATTAACAAATTAAAAAAGGAACACAAAGCTTGGTGGTAAAAATATTGTGCTATTTGGGGTTCGAACTCAAATCTCCTTCACTAAAATGGACACCTATTACCACTACACTAAAGGCATAATTTTTGTCAAGGGTGCCCAACTTTAAATATATATCCTTTAAATGTAGAATTTGACATATATATAAAACGTAAGTTTCCGACGAAGGGTGTCCAAGCTCTAGCTACGCCCCTGGATATTGGTAAGTCAAAAAGGTATATAGAAGTATCAGATTTTTAACATAAAAAATGGGTTCAGGGGCAATAGGACATTAGTTTAGTTAAGGTGCATCTCTGAGATTTCAGTCATAATCTAGGGGTATTTGTACCTTATCTCATTTATTTATTTAGTATTCTATAATAACTAAGTAGACACTTTTTCATATTGAATGGTTGTGATTTTCTGATGACTTGTGACTTTTTCGAAAGACTGCATTTTCTAATGAGTTGTGACTTTTCCAATGAGTTGTGAGTTTTTCAAAGAGTTGCGAATTTTTTGATAAAGCACCTATTCATAATTCTATTTGTTAGCTATAAATAGAGGGGTCCCTTCTCATTTTTAGATTACGAATTTTTTAAGTTGTCTACTCTTATTCTTCATAAAAATTCTCAATTGTGATTTGCAATAGTTGAATAAGTTCAAAGTTTAACAAAATTTGAGGAAATATTTCATCAATTTACAATTATATTTTCCTCCTACGATTTTCATCACATACATACTTTAAATATATTTCATTTTAGAATATCAATATTAATTAACATGAGATACACGTGCAAGACACGTGTTCAACAACTAGTATTACTAAAAGTGGGAACAAAAAAAATTGAAATACCAAAATAACCCTATAACATTGAGTTACGACTTACAATGAATGTTATTGTAGTTATTGTAAAATATCGGTTAACAAATGAAAGAATAATAAACTGAAAAAGTTTTGATTTTCTTTTGCTACCAATTTAACTACATTAATCTTAAATTTTTCTTACTAATTAACTTACTATAAATGGAATTTCAATCTACCATATGTATAACCCCTTCCAGGCTCCTCATTAGGAGAAATAATAGAGATAAGTTGAAGATTTCTACAAAGGTATGTTCATTTCATTTGATTGTTTTCTATGAATGTTCATAAAAATATATATTATTTTTCTGTATTATTTTAAGTACTACCTTGTAAATTGTAATATAATTATCCACTAAAGGAACTCGAAAGAAAAGTCCCTTTAATCGTCGGATATGTTCAAACATGCCCCGCCAGGAAAACTTAGGAGATCTTTCGATCGCACAAAATAATTTTCATAAAGTCAGAATAGAGGTACTGAACTCTGGCCACTAGAGATTTTTTTTATACTTATTAGTATAATTAAACATTTCTAATCAAATTGATGTAGTATATTATGCTACTCTATGTAGACCTCTTTATGTTTAGAAACGTTTTTTTTTTCATGGAAGTATATATAAACTTTGTGACGTTATGTACTGCAAGTACATCTCAAAATTGGCTTGTGCCAATTTACTTCTGTAGAAGAGTAATTTTTCTTTTATTGTGTTTCTTTATTTTTGTCAAATTATTATAATGGGTTTAATCTTTAAGATGTGGAACCTTAAAAATCATTGTCTAGGATCCTTGCTTCTATATAAGTTTTTGGAGGGTTCCAGATGAACTTATATGTTTGTACCTATAATAATATCAAAATGTAACTCAAACTACACTTTAATTACCTAACCAATTTTTGTTGTTTGATTTTATAGATTCAGACAATATATAAGCATTTGCCATTCAACAAAAAAGTCATTTGGATATTCGGATTGTTCATGAATTTCAGCTTGTATTATTTCACTTTGAATTTTTGTTAGTCATTTCTATCAATTTGCTTAGGACACATGTGCAGAATTAGTATATTACTCTCTCTATTCCATATTAACTGAATTTGTGAGGCAATGCGTATATATTAAGAAAACATTCAAGGACATAATTTAAATCATGATTCTATTATTTTTCCTTTGTGAAATCATAAATATAACTTTGTAATGAATGTAATTTATCTCCTAGAAAATATAGAACTTCAATAAATGAAAGGATAAGTATGAAAAAAATTTCAAACATCCATCTTAAACTTTGAACAATTCAATTATTTTGAACAATGTAAAAACTTCAAAAATTTACTTAATATGAAATAAAGGTAATATAATATAACACGATTTCTTTTAAAGAAAAACATATTGTTACCAAGAATCAGTGTTTTAAAAGATTTTGTTGGGACTCGCCTCAAGACTCGCCCTAGGGGGGGACTCTAGCAAAACGCCTCGGCCCTCGAGACTCAAGTGTGGGACTTAGTTCGGTAAGACTTACGCCCTAAGCGTCTTATTGTACGTCATTATAAGCACGCCCAACATTCGGGGTTCGCTTAACATATCTTACACAAATTATATGTTAAAATCTTTAGTTAACATTCTTGACCCTCATAGTTCTTGAATAAATGAATGATACTTAATAATTTTTAAATATATAGAGATAAGAAGATTGAGAGTAACTCAAATAACTAGTTGTAGTATCGCATCTTTACTATTTGGTAACACTGTAAATATGATTATATATTATGTAACATTTCTTTCAAAAATACGTAGCGAAATTTTACTTTTTCTTCCTTATCATTGGTCTTCATGGTTTTGTCATATGTCTCAAAACTATCATATTTTATTTAGCAATTTGAAAGTAATTTTATTTTTATTCATGATATAGTGATGTTTTTATTATAATACTACTATTATTAATTATTTTCTTTTAGGGGGGTAAATTGTATAGTATGATAAAAAAATATTTTTTAGAAATAATGATTCTTTTATTATTAGAAAACTATTGATGTATTTTTATAGTTTTGTGTTATTATATTATAAATTAAAATTTTAAAAATTCATAAGACTTATCCCCACGTCTCGAGGCTTACGTCTTGTCCTATACTAAGTAAAACGCTCCGCATCACACCGTCCCCACCCTTTACAACACTGTCGAGAATGATTGTTATAGAAAGAAGACATTTCTCCTTTTTCATTAATGTGCAGCAGCCCCATGTTATCTCTCCCTTTCTTCTTTATCATTTACTTGACATTATTAGGAGACTTGGCCGTGGACTCCACCTAACACTAAAAAGCCAATTTACTTCTGCAGAAGAGTAATTTTTCTTTTATTGTGTTTTTTTATCTTTGTCAAATAATTATAATGGGTTTAATGTTTATGATGTGAAAATTTAAAAATCATTGTCAAGGATCCTTGCTTTTATATAATTTTTTTAAGGATCCAGATGAACTTATATGTTTGTACGTAATAATATCAAAATGTAACTCAATCTACACCTCAATTACCTAACCAATTTTTGTTGTTTGATTTTATAGATTCAGATAATATATAATCATTTGTCATTCAACAAAGAAGACATTTGGATATTCGGATTGTTCATGAATTTCAGCTTTTACTATTTCATTTTGAATTATTTGTTAGTCATTTCTATCAATTTGCTTAGGACACATGTGCAGAATTAGTATATTACTCCCTCTATTTCATATTAACTGAATTTGTGAGGCAATGCGTATATATTAAGAAAAATATTCAAGGACAATTTAAATCATGATTCCATTATTTTTTCTTTGTGAAATCATAATATAACTTTGTAAATAGTGTAATTTATCTCCTAGAAAATATAGAACTTCAATAAATGAAAGGACAAGTATGGAAAGAATTTCAAACATACATCTTAAACTTTGAAAAATTCAATTATTTTGAACAATGAAAAAATTTCAAAAATTCACTTAATACTTCCTCTGTCCCTAAATACTTGTCCACTTTAAATTAACACACCTATTAAGAAAATTGTAATTGACATAGTGAGTTTACATTTACCCCTATTAATTATGAAGTTAATGAATTAAAAACTTAAGATTGTCATGAAGTTTTATTTTTTTCAAAGTAATTAATTGAGGATATAATAGGTAATTTTATTTATTAATTCTTGATTTTTTAAAATTGATAAGTAATTAGGGACAACTAAAAAAAAATATGGACAAATAATTAGGAGTGAAGAAAGTATGAAATAAAAGTAATATAATATAAAATGATTTTTTTAAGAAAAACATATTGTTACCGAGAAAATGATTGGTATAGAAAGAAAATATTTCTCCTTTTTGCATTAATGTGCAGCTGCCCCACATTGTCTCTCCCTTTCTTCTTTATCATTTACTTCTTGACACTATTAGGAGACTTGGCCGTGGACTCCAATTACCACTAAAAAGCTAAAGCTAAAGCAAAAGCAATTAGTATAGGTGGAATGAGTTTAAGATGATCTACTCATACTTAGTTTTTTTTTTTGTAGCTAATGAAAAAGAGAGAAAAAAATGGCTGAAATTCTTCTTACATCAGTAATCAATAAATCTGTAGAAATAGCTGGAAATCTACTGGTTCAAGAAGGAAAGCGTTTATATTGGTTGAAAGAGGACATCGATTGGCTCCAGAGAGAAATGAGACACATTCGATCATATGTAGACAACGCAAAGGCCAAGGAAGTTGGAGGTGATTCAAGGGTGAAAAACTTATTAAAAGATATTCAAGAATTGGCAGGTGATGTGGAAGATCTCTTAGATGAGTTCCTTCCAAAAATTCAACAATCCAATAAGTTCAAAGGCGCAATTTGTTGCCTTGAGACGGTTTCTTTTGCGGATGAGTTTGCTATGGAGATTGAGAAGATAAAAAGAAGGGTTATTGACATTGACCGTATAAGGACAACTTACAACATCATAGATACAGATAACAATAATGATGATTGTGTTCTACTGGACCGGAGAAGATTATTCTTTCATGCTGATGAAACAGAGGTCATCGGTTTGGATGATGACTTCAATATGCTACAAGCCAAATTACTTGATCAAGATTTGCATTATGGAGTTGTTTCCATAGTTGGCATGCCCGGTCTGGGAAAAACAACTCTTGCCAAGAAACTTTATAGGCATGTTCGTGATCAATTTGAGTGTTCTGGACTGGTCTACGTTTCACAACAGCCAAGAGCGGGAGAAATCTTACTTGGCATAGCCAAAGAAGTTGGACTGACGGAAAAGAAAAGGAAGGAAAATTTGGAGGACAACCTGCGATCACTCTTGAAAATAAAAAGGTATGTTATCCTCCTAGATGACATTTGGGATGTTGAAATTTGGGATGATCTGAAACTTGTCCTTCCTGAATGTGATTCAAAAGTTGGTAGTAGAATAATTATCACATCTCGAAATAGTAATATAGGCAGATACATAGGAGGGGAATTCTCCCTCCATGCATTGCAACCCCTAGAATCGGAGAAAAGCTTTGAACTCTTTACTAAGAAAATCTTTAATTTTGATGATGATAATAATAATTGGGCCAATGCTTCACCTGACTTGGTAAATATTAGTAGAAGTATAGTTGGGAGATGTGGAGGTATACCGCTAGCCATAGTGGTGACTGCAGGCATGTTAAGGGCAAGAGAAAGAACAGAACATGCGTGGAACAAAGTACTTGAGAGTATGGGCCATAAAGTTCAAGATGGATGTGCTAAGGTATTGGCTATGAGTTACAATGATTTGCCTATTGCATCAAGGCCATGTTTCTTGTACTTCGGCCTTTACCCCGAGGACCATGAAATTCGTGCTTTTGATTTGATAAATATGTGGATTGCTGAGAAGTTGATAGTAGTAAATAGTGGTAATAGGTTAGAGGCTGAGGATTTTGCGGAGGATGTTCTAAATGATTTGGTTTCTAGAAACTTGATTCAACTTGCCAAAAGGACATATAATGGAAGAATTTCAAGTTGTCGCATACATGACTTGTTACATAGTTTGTGTGTGCACTTTGCTAAGGAAAGTAACTTCTTTCATACCGCGCACAATGCATTTGGTGATCCCGGCAACGTTGCTAGGCTTCGAAGAATTACATTCTACTCTGATAATGTCATGGATGAGTTCTCCCATTCAAATCCTCAGCTTGAGAAGCTTCGTGTACTTTTTTGTTTCACAAAAGACCCTTCCATATTTTCTCATATGGCTCATTTTGACTTCAAATTATTGCACACATTGGTTGTAGTCATGCCTCAAAATATTCAAGCAGATGTCACTATCTCAAGCAAAATTGGGAACATGACTTGCTTGCGCTATCTGAGATTGGAGGGGTATATTTTTGCAAAACTGCCAAATAGTATTGTCAAGCTCACACGTCTAGAGACCATACATATTGATCGACATGGATTCATTCAACTTCCTTCTGGTGTTTGGAAGTCTAAACAATTGAGACATCTTTGTTGTAGTGATTCTGGACAAGCATCTAACATGTACTCATTGCTTCCTAATAATCTACAAACCTTGATGTGGATACCTGATAAATTTTTTGAACCGAGGTTGTTGCACCGATCGATCAATTTAAGAAAACTGGGTATACGGGGAGTGTCCGATTCGACCATTAAGATATTATCAACATTTAGCCCTGTGCCAAAGGCACTGGAGGTTCTGAAGCTCGATTTTTTCAGTGCGCCGAGTGAGCTAATAAACTTGTCATCCTATCCAAATATTTTTAAGTTGCATTTGAATGTTGACAGTTCAATGGCCTTGAACTCTGAAGCATTCCCTCCAAATCTCGTCAAGCTTACTCTTGTCGGTTTTTTGGTAGATCATTATGTACTGGCAGTGCTTAAGACATTGCCCAAATTAAGAAAACTTAAAATGGTTCTCTGCAAGTATAATGAAGATAAGATGGATCTCTCGGGTGAGGCAAATGGTTATAGCTTTCCGCAACTTGAAGTTTTGCATATTCTTAGACCGGATGGGTTGTTTGAAGTAACGTGCACGGATGATGTTAGTATGCCTAAATTGAAAAAGGTATTACTTACAAGAGTCCAGTCCCCAATTAGTTTATCGGACCGGCTTAAAAAGCTGAGTATATGAACATCTCAATGTCTCAACAGGTCAGTTTGCTAGTATAATTATTTACGTATAATATCCTAGAGAAGGTAATCTTTTTAATGTGAGCTTAGTTCATGAACTAAACATTTCATGTCTACTTAATTGCAGGGATGCATTTAAGAGCTTTTCTGCTAACACTCATATTATTTCGATCCAACACAACGATCTCATCAATGTATTAATAATGACCAGAGAATCACCAATACGCGGACAATATTAAATAAAGTTATTACATTATATATTTTGTTCAAATTTATATTATACAATTGTCTTTATGGAAAAAATCATTAAAAATCATATATTATTAAAAGTGGGAAGCTCCAACTTGCAAAGTTGTTTTACCATTTTACCCCTACACTAAATAAAATATGTAATTTAACTATAGTATTAAATAAAATTATATATATTATACTAAATACTAAAAGTTGGAAGGTGTTAAGCTGAAAGTTGAATCAACTTTTAAATGCAATTAAATGAGAAAAACATTACCAAAGAAGAAAATGAAAGATTGTTATAAATTCATTGGATAGTGGATTGTCCATTTGATTTCTTCAAGAATTAATTAAATTTATGTATGTATAATTCCAAGGTGATATGAACCTTGGTGGATAACTATGTATAATTTCAAGGTGACCTTTGGCTATGATATCTCAGCACTATAAATAGAGATATCATTCACCATTTGGATGACACACTTCATCTCCATGTATCTTATCTTCTTCTCTTTATATTGTATCATTATGTGCTTATATTTTATAACAAAGTTTATGATTTCAAGACTCTTTATTCCTAACAAAAGTGAAAGGGTCATTCAAAAACTACAAATCAACTACCAGCTACCTTTCTTTTGGCCTTAGCTACACCATCAAAGAAAGATTCCAAACATAAAAGGTGAGATATACCATGTTTGGAATAAGCTATGAGATAAAGGGTGTGTTTGGTATGGAAGAATAGGTTTCAATCAAATGGAATCAGTTCTGTACAAAACATGAATATGCAGTTGTTGTATATTCTTTTGAAGGGTGGTCGAAAGATCACATCCCGTTTTCATAGGTCTCACTTATATCAATCTGATTCATCAGATCAGAGGCGAATCCAGGATTTCAAGATAACGGGTGCACCATTGCTTTAAAGTTAAGATCAAAAAATTTATAATAACAATAACTAAGCGAGCAATACATAAAAATTACATTACCACAAAAAATATCATTAGTTTACAATTGTACTCGACGAGACTTCATATTTTGAAAACGATCTATAATAGCATCATTACTTACATTTTCAAATATCTTCCGCTCTATCTTACAAACTAAACAGCCATTCAAAAATTCTTCACCAATGCTATTACGTAGATCATTTTTGATGAGCTTCATTGAGGAGAATGCTCT